>MU012717.1:33728-53465 GCA_011074415.1 Stictonetta naevosa | reverse complement strand
CACCTCCAGTGCTTTGGAAATTTACCCCTGAACAACTGAAAAATGCTAAAAAACTGGTGGAGTGCTTGAAAAAGGTGTGTCATCACCCTGGCAGTACCAGACATACAGAAATCACTGCAACGTGCTGGGGCTTGGCCTATGCCTACCGAGCTGCACTCAATGCTAGTATAACCCCAGTGACAGACCCGGCGGCCACTTCAACCCCTGAGACAGACCCAGCAGCCATTCCAAGCCCTAAAACAGGCCCCAAGGCTGAGCCAGGAAAACAAACTGCACCAGCGTCGGTTGCACCCGTAACTCATAGAAGGTCAGAAGTAGCCAAATTATGCTCAGAGATACTTTGGTGTTATGTTAAAATAACTCCTGGAGCAACTGAGACACATTTCTCAGCAAGGATTTTCAAGGCTATTAATAAAAATCCAGCAAAACAAAACATTAAGTACCTTTTCCTTAACATGTGCCTTTACTGGCCTAATTTCTCAGCTTCTTCATGCAAATCTGCCTGTATGGTGTCTGTTGGGGTCCCAGCATGGGACTTCTCATAGTCACACTGCTTTTCCTGTTACTGTGGAGAAAAGGGGTATGTGCTGTAAATGGTATGGTTCCTATATAGAAACATGCTAGTATTATATGGGGTTATATAAACTGATGGTTTAAAGCAACATATTTGGCCCTGCAGCTGGTGAGTTTGACAAGAGGGAATCAAACTGCTGCTGCTATTTAGTTTGCAGTCCCCCAGTATGAGTGTTATTCCCAATACAATGGAAGCCAGTGCATCCACATCAGTTATTTTTCTATCCAGAATATTGCTTTTCTTCTGACCCCAAACCATGCAAAGGTGGGAGAGTGTTTCCAATGAAAGTATTGTGCCTCCTTCTTCCACTTTTCCCTCTTCATCCATCCCTGGCCACTGGCAGGGACAGGGCGCTGGTCTGGATAATCTTTGACCAGACCCAGGCTGACCACAGTTCTTATATGTGCAGGTGATAGCTGAAGCCTCTAGCAGGGCTCACAAATGCAGGTGTGGAAGCTTTGAAAGGGATTGAAGGGGGTATAGAAGGCTGGATCCCTGCACCTTCTCCACAAAGTCAACAGAGTCCAAAGGGCTGGAGCTCCCCTGGGGGTTCCTGCCTGCAGGAGGTCAGGGTGACCAGGTTCCTACCTTAAATGCTCTTGTTACTTTTGTTGGTTAAAATGAGGTAAGGCCAAGCCTGTGATAGCTATGATTCTATTGCCTAAACTGATGTAGTTCCTGCTGAGGACTAGCCCTGGCTTCAGGAGCTGGGCTGACCAGGTTGCACAATGTTACCTTTTGTCCTTCGTCCCATGCAGTACCAATTGCAGCTGAGACAAATCCAGAAAGAGTCCCTTCTTGCTGCTCACACAGCTGGGCTGCTGGCACACCAGAACATTTTGCATATGCTGATTTAACTGTTGGAAATTTTCTTCCAGTAAAGATGTTCCTGTTGCCTTAGACAAGGGATTTTTTTCCATGTTTTGTTGTCAGAATCCTTATCCCCATCTGTTACTGGGGCAAAACAAGCTCCTAGCCCTGACATCTCATTCATGGATAAAGCTTGCATTGGAACTTGCTTTAAGAAGCTGAAGGCTGGGGGCAGATTTTGCTCTCACTGAGGTCAGTAACAAAACTGCCATTGATTTCCTTGGGAGCAGAATCGAGCCCCTCCTGACAAAGGGGAGATTTTAGAGGAGCTGTGATGGTCGTGGACAAGGTCTTGTTGCTTTGTCCTTTCAAAAGAGAACGGTTCCCGGTGGAGGAACAATCAGAATATTTCTCTTTAAATGAATGGCTCTTAGAGCCTGCACCGAAAAGCAGTCTCCCTCTCTGCAGCTGTGAGGCTACTCAGAGCCTCCAATAAATCAGCATACAGGAGCTGAGAGCTCTGTCCTTGAAGAGATGCACAGTGACCTTGCTTATGCTTACTCTGAAGGAATAATCAGGGGAAACATAGGAGCCCAGAGAGCGAGCGGTGTCTAACCAAAGGCATCACATTCTGCATGCAAATGCTCCGGTACCAAAGGCAGGGTACGGACAGCACACTGCTTCACAAAATCCAGCTTTCCTGTTAGCCTGACCAGATTGCTGCTGTTGTTTTTGCAGGAGATTGAATGAAAACCTCACAATCATTACATGCTTGTTCAATAATAGCACACATCAGTCAAGTCTCCTCGCAAGCACATTTGTTTGGAATCGCTGAGCAGAAGCAAATAGGAGCTGATGACTATGTGTTTCCAACGTGGGTTGCTGGCTCCTTGTGTTTGCCATTGGCTGCAGTTTTCTGGTTTATTTGGAGATTCCCCCATCTGGAATATGAAAATGGAATTGAAGTACATAAATGCTAGCAGCGGGTTTTCAAGAGAGGCTTAGAGGGAACAGAATGTCTCTCACACAGCACAGCCTGCCTGAGCTGGAAGAGCTCTGAGAGATGATTTTAGATGTTCCCCATGTCTGAATATCTTGGAAACTTTACCATGGAAATGAGCCATTGTGCACAATCCTGGAGCTCACATCCAAAAGAGGCAAGGAAGGGGCAGCAGGGTCAAACAATGGGATACCTTGTCCTTGGACTGCTCAGAGAAAAGCCAGCAAACATTCCCCTTGGCTTCCCAGCAAAAAGGGTGTGAAGAGGGAAATGAACTGAATTCTACCCGGTGGAGCTCCAGTGGCTTTTCAGAAGGATGGGATACACTGACCCTTCGTCAAGCAGGGATTTGCTGGGAAACAGAACTTTGTTCTTCATATTCATCTGCGTCTTTGCCGTGGTCACCTTGCTGCAGCAGATCCTCTGTGGGAGAAACTATCTCAAAAGGTAAGGGGGTGGGAAGGAATGGGAAAAGTTGTCTGATGGGACTGGATGGAGGCAGAGATCAAGCCTTACCATTACACTGGCTCAAACCACTTCCCGGTGTTGCACTGACAATATTAATAGGTTGTCAGTCTGGGAGAGTGCATCTGGTGTCTGTAATATCTGATAGATTATTAATAACGGGTAACAGTGGGCAGGTAGGCATATAATGACCTGTGTGTTTCTTAGATTGTGGTTTAGTCCTCATCTATTATTAAAATCTAGGTCTTATTTTACTTAAGCTAGACTGACTTGTATCACCTGAGTATCTGCCCCAATCAGACCCTGCCATATAAGCATTTCTCCTTACATAAATTCAAGCTGAAAGGGCTTGAATTAAGGCAGCGTGGTCACTGGCTAAACTTTTGTGTCATTAGAAACAAACATGATGCAGTTCCTAAAATAAAAGTAGCAATACAGTTCCAAATATCAGAGAGAGCACTTTATTTTTGCACTGCTGTATTCTCACGAATTTACTACTGAGACTGCTTTGTTGTAGAGCACATCAGCCTTTGATCTGCAAGTGGTCCTGCTCTTATTACAGCAAGCACCAGTGGGGATCTACGAGTATTTAACCTTGACCCACGCAAAGTTTATTTTACTAGAATCTAGTTTGAAGAGTTGTGGCTTGTATGATTTTATTTAAAGCCTGTTTCTCTTACAGGCTTGGAGGTAAGTAGGTTTCAGTAGTGTAGGCAGCTGCTGTGGAATTTTTTAGTGGAATTTAGCTGAAATTTGCCAAAAGAGATCAATGGTTTGGTTCTTGCCAGGTTTGCAACTCATGTAGTTGTTTGCCATGTGCCAAGAGCAAACAAAATGCTGACAAATCAGCAAATGTTTCTCACTGAGAGGGGGGGATAGCAAGCATGATATTAATATGTATAGACAGGAGTGTTGTAGATTAGCCAGGAGCAATTTGTGTGCCCTGTGAAGCCTTGGCTGAGGGACTCTGGTTTTGGGCACCTCACTGCCAGAAAGATGTGGCTCGGTTGGAAGGAACCAAAGGAAAGCAGCAGGTGTAGAAAACATGGCAAATAACTGGGCTTGTTTGCCTTGGGGTAAATTGAGGGGAGACATGGTAACTGTCTTGAAATACCCAGTATCTGCGAAGATGCAGGTAATGAACACTTCTCTCTGACAACTCCTGAGATGACAAGAAGTGATGAGCTTAAGTTACAGCAGGAAAGATTTGTGTTTAACCATGAGGGAAAGCTTTTAAAGATTTAAAGGATAAGGCTAGCTAAGAAAGTATAAAATCTCCACCTTTGGGGGCTTCTGGGACCCATTAGGTAGACCAGGGTAGTACTGAGCTGCCTTGTCGAGAGGATGACTTGATGGCCAGCTGAGGTCTCATCTTGCCTTCCTTTCTTAGTTTTTCCCATTTGTCCTAGAGGCCTTGCAGCCAGTACTTTCTTTCCTAAGTGTAAATGAATGCAACAGGATAAGAGCACTGAAAAATAAATCCCAAGTATAGGTTGAAATTAAAAACAGCCAAGTAAAATTAAAATGGTGAGAAGATACAACTAAGATACAACTGGGAGCTTGTCCTGCTGTCAGAGGCTGGCAGGGAATGGAAAAAAGGGTGATGTCCAATTCCCAGATGTGCTAGGAAAAAGTTTGGTTTCCAGCACTGCCATCCACGGGGCTCAAGCAGGGAGGTGTGCATATGTTTTGTCACTTTGACTGCAAACCTTTTCCGGGTCTCTCCTTTCACAAACCTCCCGCTAGAAGCTGATGCCGGCTGCGAGGCTCCTTGGACGCGTTGTAGCGTGCACCCCCAGGGACCATGGTGGAGTTGGTGGTTTTGGAGAGCATCCTTACAGAGGGGAAGTGGGATATTTATAGCTTCAGTGCTGCTTGCCAAGCTGGAGCTTGGGGACACTGCCTAAACCTAAAGCTATTCACTTGCCAGGATTCAACATACTGCCTTTGCTTGTGTCCCAACATCTGCAACAACAACAGGCCTCTTCCCAAGGCAGTGGCAAGAAATTCAGTAGTATATTTAGAGAAACCTGAAAATTGCCCTGACATACTATACCAGTAAACGTACGGTGCTTTTAAGCCTAAATAGAGCACAGGTCTGGCTCGTTTCTCTGCAAGAAGATGGGGGAAGTGGCTGAAGGCCAGCAAGGCCTAAAGCAAACAGCTGAAACAAGCAGCTTGGGCACAACACAGGGGAATGCAGAGATGGGACTGGTCCCAGTAAGTGGTGTGGACATCTTTCTGGAAGCGAGGTGGAAAGAAGCGGGGAATGAGCCAGTTTTATTGCCATAAACCCCCCGAAGATCCCTGTGGGGGTGCTGTGGAGGCTGGTGGTCCTGCATCCACCCGTGGCCATGCTCCCAAGCCTGGCTGCAGGGACAGCAGGACTGCAGGCAGAAGAGGATGCTCCAGGAAAGAAACTCTGGTCAGAGGAATTCGAGAAGGGGTCCAACCTCCAGTCGGGTCCTCTCTTTCCCTTTAATGAGCTATTAATGAGCTCCTGGTGTCACCGGGCAAAGGGGAGAACACAGAAATCAGATTTCTAGGTATTCACACATTTTTCACCCACCGTATAATGTTATCCCCTCCTTTACCTGCTGTTTTATAATGTGCTATTGGAAAGCTGTATCCTGCCCCTTTTTCCCCCTTTTTCCCTTTGGCTTTTCTTCCTCTTTCCCATCCTTTAGCAGGATGAACGTCAGTGCTCTCAGCAAGGCCAGTCTCTCATCCCCATAACAGCTAATGTCTTAGCAAGAGACTTAAATTCCAGGCTGGAGAATGACTTCGAGACGCTCTGGTCTCTGTAGCTCCTGATCCCGAGTAAAAAGCATGATGAAATGAGATATAATTAAGGGACTTTAATACAGATCTCCGGGGTAATTATTTTTATTTTAGGATTAATATGATGATTTAAAATCCGCTGCATTGATCTGTTAAAGTAGGTTAAATGCTGTGGACTTCTGCTTAAATCCAGAGCTGCTTCTTGCTTTTGTATTGACTCATCTTTCCAGTGCACAGCTTTCATCTGAATTTGCCTTTGAATCAGATGCTCAGCTGAGGGCTGGCCTTTTTTTTTTTTTTTTTTTTTTTTTTTCTTTTGTGAGCTCTTGTTTGGCCAGCAGGGAATAATCCTGGATTACATCAGGAAACTGCCACTATGGTAGAAACTGTTGAATGGTCCCGGTCCTCATCTTCCAAGCATGGAAGAAATCAGTAGGACTGTCCTTGCCTGCTTTGGCAAGGGAAAAATATCAGAGTAATACTTTGCTATATGCCTATATTGTGTTGGCAGAGTTCACTAAATATTGTTTTTCTAACAGCCTGACTTCCTCCCAGAGTGAGAGTCAGCTGAAGAGGTGAATTTAAAAACACGTTTGAGCCAAGAAGAACACATTTTCAAAGCTATTGAAAACTTAAACAAAGATTACCCTAGGGTCTGTCAGAGGGGGCATGTACAAAACCTCAAAGACTAACTCAGCAAGAAAGAGAAAACCTTCCTGTGCAGGCAGACTGCATTATTTGAGACCATCCTGAGACCGTGTATCCCAGGTGAAAAGTTTCTTCCCATTTATATATTTTCCCCAAGAGACAAGCTGAAGTTCACCTAATGAATCATCTCTCTGATAATATAGCTCTGTGCCCCCTCCACTTCTACCCAGAAACATTACACCAGCAAAATGACATGTAACCCATGAATCAATCCTCGCTGAAGGGTTGTGGAGCCCGTCTTGGTTGTGGTTATTGTTTTTTCTTAGAGGTGAAGAGCACTGAAAACTTCAGGAGACAGCAAAGTCTTGACGCTATATAGACAACTAAATGTATATATGGCAAACCCCCATGGGATATGACCATGATCTGGTTGGTTGTGTAGGTTGCAATCAGTGGTTGGCTTGTGTAGGGCTGGGATCATGTTGGCCTGTAGGAGCTCTGCAGAAGCTTCATGCCCTGCAGTGGTGGGTTGTAGGTGTCCCGTTTACCAGCCAAGAGGTGACCATCACCCTCACTGGTGAACAGAGGTGATTAAATCCTGATTCTGATCCACAGGACACCCAGTAGCAGCTTGCATCAGTCAGGGATCTAGGCCTATTTTTGTCCATTCAAACAGCTCTTTTTGAATATTTGGCTTAATATCTAGGCTGACTCTGCTTTCTATACTTTACACACAACTGTTGACTCTGTATGACAAAGTCATGGTCGAGTTTTCCTAATGCCCAGCATTCAACACCTATGAAGCAAACTCTTCATCCAAAGGGGCTTGCAACCTGTGTCTTATCTTTCAAAAGCACCTCTGTTATAACCTGCCATCAACTTGTTTTATCTCATTTTGAAAAAATTGGGTGCTTCCTTCTACATGTGTGGGCAGGTACAAAGCTCAGACTTCCCTGTGTTTCTAGAACAAAGTTTCTGCCAAACCCAAAACTTCTGCTTGGAGTTGTGCTACACCTGTGTTCCTGCACAGCTCTGGCTGTGAGAGATCTCGTCAGGGCCACTGCTCACCTCAGTGGCCACTGTTGTCCTGGTAATTTGGTCTTTAATTTTTGAACTGATATGAGTTTCCTGATTGTTCTTACACTTGCTGAATGCTGTTCAGACCAAATTGCCATGCAAAGCTCTGTATTTTCATACTTTCACTGTGCCTCATTCTTACCCTTGATTGCTTTTTCATTTCATTTCTTGTTTCTTAATTCAAATGTACTAATTGCTCAGCAGTCCATGCCTCCCTCAGGCAAATTATGGACTTAACCTCTCATTTCTTTGAGGTGTCCTTGCCCTCCATTGCTTGCATCCATTTTGCATTTTCATCAGCCCTGCAGATAGCCACTGTCCTTCCATGCCCTCTTTATGTAGTTAGTTTTATGCTTTAGCTCTTGTGATGGAAACCTTAAAAACAATGTCCATCACTGTAGCTTCATGGCACTTACCATAAGAACAAATACAGACAAGCTTTTCACAGTCCCAGATTAAAATCTTGACCATTCAACAGCATGGAAGGCTTGCACACATGGAGAGAGGGAATCTTGCCTACTCGTGTGGCTGACACAGAGTACAAACACAGTGCCTTCATCAAGCATTTCACTTGTCATCTTCCACCCAAGCCCTTAGCACAACTGGGGCTTGGTAGTTATGTTTACACTGATGAATATAGCACAGTGTAGGGACACTTGACCTGGTAGTAAATATATCAGCTTTGGAAACTTGAGATGCAAAGCAATTAGCTTAGTCAGGTCTTCAGTGCCCTGGTGAGATTGTTTGTGGTACCCATGCTGTGTTAGGTATCTTTGCACTGTGCTATAGTCTCAAGTGTCAGAATTTGCTGGCATCTTAAAATATTTGGGATTTCCTGTGAGACTCTGCCTGGGACTTGAGCAGTCCTTTTTCTTGATAAGTTCACAACCTGCTTCAGTCAACTGTTGTGGGTTTTGTGCTTCCCCTAATTGTTACAAATAATAACATTTTAATTATGAATAATTATTACAAAATGCTGATTTTCTATCACTCCTTGGATGTTTATCGCCCAGCCACAGCTCAGAAAAGGAATGTTCATATTGTTTTATCTTTCTTGGGAAGTAATTTTAGATCAGGTTTTTCAGAAGTTGAATGTGAATATCTGATACAAAATTTATCCCAAATGTGAAATGTGCTGTATGAAACAAAACCTTTTTTTTCTCTGTAATAGTGGTTATAATCCAGAAGCTTCCCACCTATGTTTCCAGTTTTGCTCTTTGTGCTAGTCAAAATATACTCCTCCACCATGTTATTACTAGCATTTCCCTCCAACATGTAGAGCCAGGCTTGTCCCCAGGATAGTGCAGTATGGGCCAATGTGTGATGTAACCACGCGTGCCCATTTCCAGCATCCTCCATCCATATTTACTCTTCATGGAACCCATATTATATCATATTGCTCTCTATTAAAACAGGGAGTAGAAATATGAACATTTTGCGCATTTTACTGGAAAAATAAGTATTTTTTGCAGCTTGACAACTCAGATTCAAATCTGCTTCCACTGAATGCAAATGTGAGTTTTAATAAACTGTTCAAATAAGTGTTTGCCTTTCACTTCTCAGCTAATTTCATTGTCTTTAGTGACCAAGTCTTGCTCTTTGGTCAGCAAAGGAGAGTTTTTGGACTCAGAGGCTAGCATGCCTTGACTCTGCTGGTTTGGGTTTGATCTCAGGGTCTCATTGCTTCCTAGTGGATGCTTTACCCCTTGATATCTAGGGATTTTTGAGCGCCTCTGATGTCTTTTCAAGTGCTGGGTAAATAAACTTGCTATTTCTGGCCTGTGCAGAAGACAGATTAAGATCCTTGATTTTCCTCCCAGACTCCACTTACTATCTCCATTGGCTCTTATCTTTTTCTTCATGACTGCAGCAGTCTGTCACCTTGCTGAATCCTGATATTCCCCCTTTTTTCCAACCTCCTCTACTCTCTGATCCATTTTAGTGACTGTTTTCAGTCATTCTAATCTACAGGTCATTCATGCATACCACCAATTTTGTTTTATCTTCCATCCACCCTGTGGACACAGTGAGTCATATTTTCCTTATTTTGCAGGAAAGAAGGAACTGGATCTTCAGCATGATTAATCATCTGACTTTCCTATCTCTGTGACATCCATGTTAATAGTCTAGGGGGATCACTTTCCAGTTGCAAGGAGAGTAGCAAGATCGTTTAACACTGAAGTCTTCAGTTCCTCTTCTCAAGGGCACAAGGATTATGAAGTGGGGAAACTGAGGTAGAGTGAAAGTAAGTGATTATCCACTGACTTTGGGAAGCCAGTACATGGCCTGGACTGTCCGTTTGTCAGGGCAGGGCCTGCATATGGCTTCTGTGTTTGGGGGGCATGTAACAGTGTAGTGCAGCACCGTGACCAAACCTGAGGAAATATGATTGTAAAATTATTAATGGAATTAATGGAATGAAATTAAAATTATTTAATGGAATTAAATTAAAACTATCGTATGGAATTAATGTATATATTATTAATTTATAACTGTTGTGGTTTAACCCGGCTGGCAGCTAAACACCACACAGCCGTTCGCTCACCCTCCCCCCTCCCTCTCTGGGATGGGGGAGAGAAATGGGAAAGTGAAGCCTGTGGGTTGAGATAAGGACAGTTTATTAAGACAGGAAAATAATAATAATAATAATATGTACAAACAAGTGATGCACAATGCAATTGCTCACCACCCGCTGACCGATGCCCAGCCCAACCCCGAGCAGCCGGCGCCCCACCCCGGCTAGCCACCCCTATATATTGTTTAGCATGACGTCAGATGGTATGGAATACCCCTTTGGCCAGTTTGGGTCAGCTGTCCTGGGTCTGTCCCCTCCCAGCTCTTGCTGTACCCCCAGCCTGCCCACTGGCAGGACAGAGCGAGAAGCTGAAAAGTCCTTGGCTTAGTGTAAACATTGCTCTGCAGCAATTAAAACATCAGCATGTTATCAGCACTCTTCTCATCCTAATCCAAAACATAGCACCCTACCAGCTACTAGGAGGAAAAATAACTCTGTCCTAACTGAAACCAGGACAAGGAACCAAAGTCAAAAAAGCTGGGCTTCCTGTCATGTCCCAATACTGTCTTTGCTAAGGAAAATGTATACAGGGAAGGAATGTGAGAATTGTTAGAAAGAAAGAACAGGGAAAGTAAAGACAAATAACAGAGGGGGTTCCAAAAGAAAATGCAGTAATTTGCCTTGCTCGTGGGAACATGCATGTCTTCCTCTCACCCCTTCAGAGATGGCGCCCATAGACGACTGCTTCCCCTTGCCTGCCCATCTGTGGTAGACCAGCAAGCTGAGTCAGATTTTGGCTTTGCTTCACTGGTATAAAATGACATTGGTTTCTGTCTATTTTTGCTTGCCTCTGGGTTTAGTCTGCCTCTGGTAGACACAGGATGACGGTAGTGGTAGCTGTCACCTTGGAAGATGAGTGGAAATTGCCTGCTGGCTGGGATAAAATGAGATGAACTGGTGGTTTGGGGGAGTGAGTTGGCTCTGGAGTGCAAGGTGCTGCTCCGTGCTCTCGCCTTGCACTGCTCGTGTGATGTCCTAGACAGGCTCTAACAGGCCCAGCCATGCATAGCCTTTTGGGTCCTCTCACCCCTTCTATTTATTTTAAGCACTACAAGTCAGCAGGCGGTGCAAAGTTGCTACTTGTGTATCCTTCATCCAGTACCAAATACAGAAGACAAGGACATAACCTACATTTTTCGGTGCACAAAGTCAGCAAGGGAGACATGCTCAAAATTCATGCAGACCTAGAGCAACGACTTCTATTTGCCGTGGCCTTGATTGCTTAAAGCTGTGCTCTTATACAGCTGCACTTTCAGCTGAGACCATCAGTGCACTTCACAGACCTTAACAAACCTTATGGATTGGAGGTAAGATAACTACACCACTGGTTGTAGATACAGTAAGGGACTACACATAACGTAAGCACCTAAATACAATGTGATGCTGAAAATGCAGAAGGACAACACAAAACCATCCTGCTTTGCTTTGTCCAATCAGCTCCATGGGCAACCTTTTTTGCCTGACTTCAGCTCTATAGCTTCATGGCTACATCTCAGTCAACTCATTAGTTTCCTGATGGACATATAGCACCAAAAAAGACAAAATACAGATATTTTATGATTTCTCAGAAACGTATTTCCATACTTTTTACTGAGTGCTATTACTGAAACTCACTGCTGCAGGAAATTATGGCAGTGGGCTCAAAAGTACAAATGGGCTCAAAAAAGATCTAAACAAATTAACAAAGAGGTTTGTTGTCCACTCTGACTACTGGAGTCTAGATACCACCTACCGCTCAGAGAGACCCCATGCCAGTATTTGTTATCAGGTAGGGCTAACCATTTGGCCTCATTTCTTAGCCTTCACTACTGTCCACCGTCAATGACAGAGCGTGAGTCAGTCATGAGTCAGTCTCTCTGTTCTTACTCTTCAATTACCTTCAGTAGAGGGCTTGGAATATAATATTACACATAATATTGCAAACACTATTTAATTCCAAACTGGGAATACTGGTCCTGAACAAAATGTCTCAATGTATTTAAAAGCCTCCATTATTTTTTTCCAAATAGATCTCAGATCAAACCCAAATGTCACTACTTGCCTCAGGAATCCCCGATGAGATCCCTATTGAAAGAATCTCTTGCACCTTACAACTTTCATAATTTCATCATAAGTTATCATTTCCATCCTGCCTGAAAAGTAACCTTTTTAGCAAACATTTATTCATACTTACATAGACAAAACCTTCACCTCAATGATGTCCTGTCGTGATTCCAGGCATTTGGTGGAGTTGTATTCCAAAGGCCCTTCATAAAACTCAAAATACCTGAAGAAGAACAAAGATTACCAATAACCCTTATACTAGAACACTTCTCTTACACTTCAACAGAAATGTGCTATAAGTTGTCATTTGTGATCTCTACCTAATGTGAGACTACAACATTTGTCCCAAGAGCAGGTTATTACTTCACAGGAAAATTGGGGCCCAGCGCAAGAAGGACATGGAAGTATTAGAATGAGTCCAAAGGAGGGCCACGAGGATGATCAAGGGGCTGAAGCACCTGGAGCACTGGCACAGGTTGCCCAGAGAAGCTGTGGATACCCCATCCCTGGAAGTGTTCAAGGCCAGGCTGGATGGGGCTTTGAGCAACCAGGTGTAGTGGGAGGTGTACCTGCCCATGGCAGGGGGGTTGGAACTGGATCTTCTTTAAGGTCCCTTCCAACCCAACCCATTCTATGATTGTATGATTCAGTGATTCTGTGATTCTATGAAAATACAGATGTCATTGCAAATTTTAGAACAGCCACCTATGTCCAGTTTTGTGGGGAAGGAATTTGCAGGTGGCTTTGCGCTGTTTTTTTTATAAGAGGGATTTGGCGTGTATTGTCAAGTGTTTCTTCAGACCCAGCATTTTTAAATACATGTGAAATTTCTACCCAACTATAGGTGGAGTTTCCAGAAGACTGCAGGCATCATGAGACTTGCAATGAGTTTGTGAAAGCTTGTGTCAGTCTTGTGGACTTGCAGTGAGACACAGTCCTATGAGCCATGTAATGTGTCTTCTATGGTATGTTTTGTGTATATCTAAGTCTGTATGGTGCTAAACTCTGTAGCACCTGCTCATTGGAAGAAGAGCACTGGATAGTCCCTTTTTCTTGTCTCGTTCAAGATCAGACACTTGTCTTGCTCCTAACCCTAAGCTCAGCTCACCACCTTGTGTTTTCTCCTTACCACGTAGAGGAAGAAGCGTCATACCTGCCCCCCTGCTTGCCCTCATCAGATATTTCCGTACCTCAGGTACCTGGGCTCTAACAGGCCCAGCCATGCATAGTCTTTTTGTCCTCTCCATTTATTTGCTGTGGAATAGCTCCCTTTAAAAAGCCTTCTTGTCTGAGCTGAATTTTCACCTTGCCTTCACGCTTCGGAAAGGCAGCGAGACCAGCCTGAGGTGGGATCTTGGGGAGAAGGCAGCGCAGACACAAAGCGCCTTGCTGCAATCCATCCACTCTTGTTCATTCTTGCCTAGTAGTTCAAAAACCTCATAATTGTTCAAAACTTGCATAATTGATGTGTTCTGCTATTAAAACCTCTGCTTGTGCAGGAGTTGTTTCTTGTTTGGATTATGGCAATGAGCTTTTTGCTTTGCTTCCTGCTGCTTCGACAGCCGGTCTTGACAAGCCCTTCAGAATTACTGCTGCTTTGTTAATTTTCTTGCTCTTTTTCGCCCCCTCCCTCTATTCTTACCTTATGGCAGTGTTTATCTGACCACATACTGCTTCTGCAATTACAGCTACCAATTAGGATCAAAATATTGCTTTGACATTTACCTGAAGTTCAAGGTCTTTGTTGCTAAGACATCCAACTTACAGCATTTGTTGAACACAAGGTGCCAGGTTCCTCATTCTCGTATATGTTAGGGATAAGTCCCGTGATTAATGCTGTCCATAAGCTCATGATGTCTGTAAACTGGCACTCGGTTTGCCCACAGCAAAACTTCCTTCATGGGAAATTTGCTTACGGTGAATGCGCAGAACACTGATAACATTTCTGGTTATTATGTCTTTTATAAAGGGTTCCCTTGTCATCACCAGCATCAGATGTTGGGGAAACGTGCTAATTTTAGAAGGGTTAGAAATAGAAAATGGAAATAACAGTAGGGCAAACTGAGAAAATGGCAAAGTTCCACCATTGGTAATTGTTGGTAATGATCCAAGGCTTAAAAGTTTTTGTTGTTTTTGTTTTTTGTTTTTGTTTTTACCTCTGTGACATGAATCATCCAACTTACATAGCAGACATCTACATCTATGTCATTTCCTCAGCTTTCCTTCCCTTCTTTTAATCTCCCTTAACCCTCTTTTTTGTTTTGCTTCTTTTTATCTACCTTTTCTGTTCCCATCCTGTATATGCATCCCTATTGAAATTCTGATTCACAGAAGGTTAATTTACCTTGTTATCTACCTGTTAAAGAGTAGGTAGTGCTGAGAGTGAATGTGCTAGAATTTAACTACCATAATATGCCAAAGAAACATACTGATAGAGCAGTTCATGACTCTGATCTATTTTCTCAGTTTGTTTGCAGATTTGGACAGATAGTATTTATGAACATTTGAACTCACAATTGAAAGGATTAAAAATCTTACATTTTTAAAACTAAAATCTCCTGACTCAGGGCTGATTGACTGAAATCAATGGTAAAACTTAGAGTAATCTTGTTGAACATAATTAATTTAGGTCAGTGTTCGTAAATGTTTCATCGTTGTTTTTTATACTGAGTTTACTCAGATTTTTTTTTTTACTACAAACCATTATTTGTGGGAGTTTTTCTTACTTGGAGGAATAGGTCTATTGTATATTCGCTCCAGAAAATGCTGTACATTACCTTTGTGTCAGTCTTGTGGACTTGCAGTGAGACACAGTCCTATGAGCCGTGTAATGTGTCTTCTATGGTATGTTTTGTGTATATCTAAGCCTGTATGGTGCTAAACTCTGTAGCACCTGCTCATTGGAAGAAGAGCACTGGATAGTCCCTTTTTCCTGTCTCGTTCAAGATCAGACACTTGTCTTGCTCCTAACCCTAAGCTCAGCTCACTAGCTTGTGTTTTCTCCTTACCACATAGAGGAAGAAGCGTCATACCTGCCCCCCTGCTTGCCCTCATCAGATATTTCTGTACCTCGGGTCCCCCGGTCTGCCATTTCAAAGCTGAGTATTTTAAGCTGTTCCTTATGAGACATACCTACCATTCCTCACCGTTAGTCTTCCTGATCTCCTCTTGGATCTTACCCAACATTTGTGTGTCCTCCTGTAAACTTGGTGCCTCAGCGACAGTACGCAGTGTTCCCAAAAAGGCTTCATGAGTTGGGAGGATTAGAGAGTGGTTTTGTTATTTCTTTTGCTTTAGATCCCCACTCTACCTTTAAGCATTTACTTAACTTTCCTTCCAGCTGTTACATGCAGAGTGAAGATGTACAAAGGGAAAGGGGCTTTACCGAATGTTTTATTCTTCATTTAATCTCCCTGAATTTTGGCTACACTTTAGGAGAGTTAACCTCTGAGGCATGCATCGATACCTGCTACTTATCCAGACTGATGCTATTTGAGTTTTCAAGTTAGCATCTAAGCTCAAAATAGCCAATTTAAATCCAATTAAAAATTTAAATTCCAACTTGGTTTTCCCACACTTCTACTCCCTCTCCCCATGTGTCATTCACTGCTGCCCTTAGCAGTTAAAACATATTTTTAAGGCCATACAGTTATTTTACAAAGACATTTACACTATTCTAACAGAGTCATAAAGTGCAGCAAAAAAAAGTGTTAGACTATGATACTTGGGGAGAATCACAGGTGTTTATTTCAACAAGCCTGAAAGTGAAGGTGTCTTAGTCAAAGTGAGAATTTTCTCATATTTTCTTCACACCCACCTTCTACTTAGAAGTCATCACCTTGGGGAACCTCAGCTGATTAAAAACTGTCAGAGCAGTGTCGAAGGTATGGGACTCCCTGGTAAGCCACAGCACTGCATTAGCCTATAGGCATTATAGTATAACCTACACACCCTTTGATGTCATTTTCCAAGCTGAGGGGGCAGTTTAGGATGCCAGCTCTTTCTTCAGTTCACAGTGTTTAAACCACTCCCTACCTCCCTCAGAATTCCTTCTCACCCAAAAATGCCTTTACCAGAAAGTTTGTTTTCAATATAAAAAAACAACAAACAAAAAGGTTAAAAGGCACAAAGCATACAAGAATAGCCATCATAAATCCTTTCAAAATTTGTCATTTTTAGGTCAGAAAAACATTTGTGGTGACATACATTGCACAATTTGGGTGGTGGGATGCTTCTGTCACATGTGCCCACACTACAAGCAACCCTGGGCTCCCTGTGCTGCTGATGGAGGGAGGCTTTGCAACAGGGATCAGCCTCCCCTAGGGGAAGGCCAGCCTTTGATCAGGTGAATCTTTCACAAAACTAACTGTATTGAGCCAATCTCTACTGATTTTTAAGGACCAAGACAGTTAGCTCAGGTGGAAATGCCTGCACTGAAGATATTTGGACAATGGTGTCTTAAAAAGCTATGACAACAAGGAAGTTATGTGCACGTTTCCACAGTACGGAACAAAGAAATACCTCCTGCATGCTTTGGGAGCCCTGTAGAGCTACTCCACTTTTCTGCTGTGGGAAGCAGGAGCCTTTTTTTAATGCCCCATATCTGTCCTTCTTAACTTCCTGGGCTGATAACTGCTGCCAATTGGACTAGGGGATGGACGTGGTCTGAGAAATGCTCCAGTCCTTGTAATCAGCCAGTTGACCAAGAAACCTAGTGGGGTCCTGGATGCCCTTTCTTCTGGGCAGAGCAGGCAGGCAGATTGCTTCCTGGCTGTTCCCACGCAGCCCAGCCAGGAAGTTAACTTTCGGTATTGGCAGCACCTAATGTTCACAACTCAGCTGCCGGGCTTCTGAAAACATGAAATTGGGTTAAAACGGAGAAGCTTAAAAATAACAATCAACAAGATTTTTTTGTTGTTGTTGACTTCTGAGCTATAGGAGGGATTTGGCTTGTATTGTCAAGCATTTCTTCAGACCCAGCTTTTTTAAATACATGTGAAATTTCTACCCAACTATAGGTGGAGTTTCCAGAAGATTGCAGGCATCATGACACTTGCAATGAGTTTGTGAAAGTTTAGAAGACAGGGAGTTGTGTTGGTTGTGATTTGCATTTGCTTAAAAAATATCGTCTTCCCAAATAGGGAGAAGCAGCAATATGGAGTGATTTAGAGAAGTCATCAAAAAATATGATAAATGATAAATCCTTTGCTAGCATGGCCAACAAATCAGAGGAAAGATCCAGTGCCCACCACATTTAACAACTATGGGAGATGTGAGGGGAAGGAATTGGCAAGTAGCCTTGCGTTGTTTGACACGTCCCTGAACTACAGATAATGAGGAAGTAAGTGGTAGAAACAAGAACTTGAGCAAGGTCGAGATAAACAACTTGGCTGCAGTGTTAAAGATGAGCTTTGCGCAGTGGCCAATTGCTGGCTGGCTTGAGGCAGGTGTCCGAGGCTCTCTGACCAAGTGTATGAGAGATACGGTGTGTGAACAGCGTATGGGGCTACGGGGCAAGCATATGACACACAGTAAACTGCAGAGCCATGCAGTGAAAGGTATTTACTGTGCATATGCTGACATATAATTAGTTTTGTGCTCTTTAGACATCTCCCTGGAGACCTGTAAATGTATACAAGTAAAATGAGGCCAGCAAAATTTAGTCTGCAAGTTTTCTTTTTGGCGGAAAGAATTATTCACTAGAGGAAGGCTTGCTTTCAATTGATATCAACAGTTTGATGTTGGGTGTTATATTAAGACTCTCAGGAGAAGTCTAGTGGTAACAAAGTAAGAGAGGTTATCAAAGGTAAACAGCAAACAGTTTATGACATAGCTCTGCAGTTACTCACCAGAGTCTCACCTTTACATGTATACAGTTCTTTTTTATTTTGCTGTGTACTTAGCTTTCAAGCAGTAGACAAATGGGTAAATAACATCTGTAACATATTTATGTGCAATGCATATCACAGCTAGATTTATCGGTAACTCAAAATCCCCATCTTTCAGCTCCACAGTCATTAACATGACACTGACTTTGACATTTATGTATTTATATTAATATTATAAACTTTGGAATGTATACCTAACTCATGTAATTAGATCCTGCTTGTATAAAAAACACTTGCATCCTGAACCTCTGCCTTGTTAAAGAGGCTAAACAGATTGAGAGTAGAACTGCTATTCAGTGTTGTTCAGTATTAGCAAGTATTTTGCATTCAAATGTTTTGGTTCTCCATCCTGCACTCCATGATGGTCCAATTGTCTCTGCCAAGAGTGCGTAGAGGGGGAAATCTGTATTTATTAATCCTCTGTCTTCAAGAAGATATCTGTCTTTATGCCACATTTGGTCTTCTTGTATGCCAAGTGCCTAAACTGAAGACTTTGAATATACAGACTGTAGATGCACACACCAAAAATACAACAAAATAGAGACAGACAGATACATACATAGACAGACAGACAGACTTAGAAGAATGAACCATCTTTCTCTTGTTCTAAGCTAAAAACTGCAGCTAGTCTGGTTGTTTTCATAATGCACCCATAACTAGTTAAACAAGCTGAGTGTTGGGCAGCACTGATATGGATCACATTCCAGCTAAGAGCCCAACAGGAATTGCAGCATTGCTGTGTGTCCTGGTTTCAGTTAGGATAGAGTTAATTTTCCTCCCAGTAGCTGGTAGGGTGCTATGTTTTGGATTAGGATGAGAAGAGTGCTGATAACATGCTGATGTTTTAATTGCTGCAGAGCAGTGCTTACACCAAGCCAAGGACTTTTCACCTTCTCGCTCTGTCCTGCCAGCGGGCAGGCTGGGGGTGCAGCAAGAGCTGGGAGGGGACAGACCCAGGACAGCTGACCCAAACTGGCCAAAGGGGTATTCCATACCATCTGACGTCATGCTCAACAATATATAGGGGTGGCTAGCCGGGGTGGGGCGCCGGCTGCTCGGGGTTGGGCTGGGCATCGGTCAGCGGGTGGTGAGCAATTGCATTGTGCATCACTTGTTTTGTACATACTATTATTATTATTTTATTTTTCTGTCCCTAATAAACTGTCTCTATCTCAACCCACAGGCTTCAGTTTTTCTCGTTTCTCTCCCCCATCCCAGAGAGGGAGGGGGGAGGGTGAGCGAACGGCTGGGTGGTGTTTAGCTACCGGCCAGGTTAAACCACAACAGCCTTTTTGGCGCCCAACGTGGGGCACGAAGGGTTGAGATAACGACAGATCTGACTAGAGTGTATTAAAACAAAATTCTGATAAGCATTATATCAGTTTAATATTTACTAATCACAATGCCGATTTTTGTGATCTCAAGTCTGCTGTGCCGGTTTTCCGAATTGAGTTATATAGCACATTACTTACTGTATGTGTTCCTTGTCATGTTGCTTATCATTACTGGGGGTTGGTACAAGGTTATTATTTTGCTGTACTGTGTAACACTGGCTTACGATATGATAAAATTACCAGCCATGAGACTAATCTGGTATTTGTACTCAGCATTGTCATCAACTCCATACTTTGGGAACCCTACCTCAGGAACTATTAATAATTACACTTTTCATGCTTTTTCTTCAGGGAGCCAATCTGTGGAGGGGTCAGGGGAAGATGTTTTTTCCCATTTGTTCACTCTCCCTTTTTTCTCCTCCAGGCGAGTTATGGTAGCTTTCCAAAACTTCGAATATCCTTGGGATGTTCAGACCAGCATGTTCTCATTGTTATGTCTCCTGAATGCACTTCAGGTTTTGTCTAAGGTTAAACAAATACTT
>MU012717.1:0-28728 GCA_011074415.1 Stictonetta naevosa | reverse complement strand
CTAGTAGCTGGTAGGGTGCTATGTTTTGGATTAGGATGAGAAGAGTGTTGATAACATGCTGATGTTTTAATTGCTGCAGAGCAGTGCTTACACCAAGCCAAGGACTTTTCAGCTTCTCGCTCTGTCCTGCCAGCGGGCAGGCTGGGGGTGCAGCAGGAGCTGGGAAGGGACAAACCCACGACAGCTGACCCAAACTGGCCAAAGGGGTATTCCATACCATCTGACGTCATGCTCAACAATATATAGGGGTGGCTAGCCGGGGTGGGGCGCCGGCTGCTCGGGGTTGGGCTGGGCATCAGTCAGCGGGTGGTGAGCAATTGCATTGTGCATCACTTGTTTTGTACATACTATTATTATTATTTTATTTTTCTGTCCCTAATAAACTGTCTCTATCTCAACCTACAGGCTTCAGTTTTTCTCGTTTCTCTCCCCCATCCCAGAGAGGGAGGGGGGAGGGTGAGCGAACGGCTGTGTGGTGTTTAGCTACCGGCCAGGTTAAACCACAACAACATTTCATAGCAAACACATGAATACTTCAACAAGTTGCACAAACTCCTCAGTACAGGGCATTAAAACCTCTTTTTTCCTAACAGTTCTCATTTTCCCACATCTCAGGCAGTGTTGTGCATGCACAGGGATCAGTATCTGAACTAGTCCAGGGCAAGGGAGAGATATGGCCACATTAGCACAAATAGGTAATTTACTCCAGGTTTACTGCTATATTTGCAATTTTTTTTCAGGTATTAATGTTTCTGTTTCATTTAAAGAAAAGGAAAATTAAGTCTCCTGAAAATTAGTGACTCTAGAAGCCACTCCATCAGCTGACACTGTTTTATCTTTCCTCTGAAGGAAGCTAATTTATGTAGTCACCAGTTTTGACTGCTCAGTGAATGCATTTTGTTTGCTTTTCCTGTTAGTTTTTAGTCCTTGCAGTCCTTGCTGAACTGATCCGGCGTGGGCTTCCCACAGGCAGCAGCTCTTCAAGAACTGCTCCAGATATGGGTCTGTACCATGGGGTCCATCCCTCAAGAGCAAACTGCTACAGCCTGGATTCCCCACGGGCAGCAGCTCCTGCCAGGTCACCTGCTCCTGCGTGGTCTCCTCTCCACAGACTACAGGTCCGGCCCGGAATCTGCTCCGGCAGGGGTCTTCCACAGGCTGCAGCCTCCGTCGGTGCAGGTCCACCTGCTCCACCGTGGTCTCCTCCAGTGGGCTGCAGCGTGGAACCCTGCTCCACCGTGGTACTCCATGGGCTGCAGGGGGACAGCCTGCTTCACCATGGTCCTCACCACAGGCCACAGGGGACTTCTGCTCCGGCACCTGGAGCACCTCTCCCCCTCCTTCTTCACTGACCTTGGCACCTGCAAGGCTGTTTCTCACTCCTCTCACTCTCCCAGCTGCTGTGTGGTGCAGTGTTTTTTTTTCCCTGTCTTAAATATGCTCTCACAGAGGTGCAAACAGCATCACTTATTGGCTCAGCTCTGGTCAGCAGTGGGGCCCTTACCAAACACGGGGCAGCTTCTACCTTCTTCTCACAGAAGCCACCCCTATGCCCCCCTGCTACCAAAACCTTGCCACGTAAACCCACTACAAACACATACACTCACAAAAATGCTTTCAACACAAAATACCCAGACATAAAAAAATAAAACATGCAATTATTACTACTCCAGTTAGTATCCTTCCAGCAGCTGCAAATATTATTTAGGTAACCTTGTCACAATTGTGAGAGTCCCGCTTACCCTTCTCCTGCTTCTTATACAGTCATTAGCAGGCCCGTCCTGGCTCCCAAAACTGGGATGCAGTGGTAACCTCGGCTCTGCTCCCAAGATCACTAGCGGTTGCCCTATCAGTCAGCAGATCCCCCCTTAACAACTCCATCAGTCAGCCTGTAGGGTACCCCCCTCTCCTCTGGGTCTATGCTGTATGCCAGACGTCTCTGCGCAATTTACCAGCTGCCCAATATGGGGCCCCTTCTTTAAATGAAATACATGCCGTTTCTCCACAGTCCAGCAGGCCCCTTTTTTAAATGAAATACATGCCATTTCTCCACAGTCCAGCAGGTTGTTGTCTGCCCCCGCAGTGAGCGGCCGAGGATCAGAGTTCCTCCAGGGAATTATGTCTGGTGCGCGCTAGGATGTCCACGTCACGGCCACTCCTGTGAGCAGGCAGTCTCCTGCCTGGCTTGCCAAAATGATTCGCGGAAAGGACTCCACAATCAGTAAGATTGTAAAGTAGGTATACTTATTCAGCGCTGGGCAGCACAGGGGTAGTCCCACCAAAGTCGTGTGCAACAATTCACTCGCTTGCATTGTCTTTTATCCCCTAAAATACTACACATGCATTAAGTTTTGCAACACACCTATGCATATTCATTTCCTAGCTCCACCTAGCCCTGCTTTGTATGCTAATTATCTTATCAGTCCTTCTGCACTTGCATAGTATTCTCTGGTGGTCATCCGGGTGGTCATCGGGATGAAGTAAGATGTCTTCATCAGAGTTGAACTTTTCACCTCATCTCCCTGCGCATGCTCTCTGAGCCCTTGGTCACAATCTGGGCCATAAGGTTGGTTTGGTCCAGTTCTTCGGGGTCCGAGAGGCTCCTGTTATCTCGAGGCCTTGCATGTTTGACATTCTTTATCTTATCCTTTATAAACAGTCCTCCTTCTCTCTGAGCCCTTGCTCACAGTTCGAACAATAAAGTTGGTTTGATCTGGTTCTTGGAGCCCCAGGGGCTCATCTGGTTCTTGGGGCCCTCGGGACTCATTTGGAGGCCTAAGCACAGCATAGGCCCAGTATATCGCAAATGTAGCACATATTAAGCAATGAGTGTTGTCTATATATTTATTCTTAATCAGTCACTCTAATTTATAATCCCATGTTTCAACTTGATATACAATATCCTCCTTATGGGGATAACTTTCTTTCACAGCTGCCAGGAGTCACCTCCAGAGGCTGAGAACCTGTGTCTCTCCCCCAATTCCTTTGTCAATTACAATTTCTCTAGAGAGGGATCCCAGCTGCTTGGCTTCATTGCCTTCTAATTGTTGGCTATTGGCCCCAGCATCGAAGCAGCCAGGTGAGGATGTGCTTTTGTATTTCTCACAACTCACTCAGGGATAGGGACTGAGTGGTTTCTGATTTGTTTATGATTTCCATCTCTTCTTCCTGCTGTTTTTGTGATGGCTCTGCTTTAGAGGTGCCTGCCTTTTCCCCCTTCTCCCTCCTTCTTAGGAGAGGCTTCTTCCCTTTCTAAACGAGCTGACTTCCATTTCCATTGTTTTGACTTGACTATGGGTCAGTTGGTCCTCTGGGTCAGCCACAGCATGTGTTATCTGGTCATCAGATTCAGAGACTTCCTCTCTCTCTTCAAGGTGCTGGATGATGTTAAACAGTGCTTGATAGGAGTAAGCCAGGACCCAGCACAATGCTGCAAGCTGTTGTTCTCCGGCATTGCCAGGGTCAGTGCATACGACTCTCAAACATTCTATCAGGTTTTTAGAATTTTGCACTTGTTCAGGGGTGAAGTTCAAAACTATTGGGGGAGACAATCATGACAGGTACCTGCCTATATCCTCCCACACACCTTGCCACCCGCCACAAGACTGTTTCGGGACAGATTCCCGGGTAAGCTTTCTAAACAATCAACTAATCTTAGAGAGAAGAGGAAACCAGTTATGCAGAATTAGAAATAGCAGTATACGGGTTACACATGGATATTCAAAATACTCAAAAACTGTTGTAATTAGCCCACTGTGAAAGAAGGAGGAGGTGCCATTCCTGATGTTATTCATAAACTGACTTCCAGATGAGGAAAGGAAGGCAGCATAATTCTGAATGTTCTCTAAAAGATAGTTTCCATGAGACCCAAATGATAACAGTGCAAAGCCTGAATGCCAGATTAAACTCAAGGCCAGTGCTTGGCAGCACAGTGAGTTTTAAAAAACAAACACAGATTGTAGCACATTCTTGGATCAGATATAGAGGAGAAAGGAGAATATGACACAGATTGCATGACACATGATCAAACAAGCCAATATTAACAGGACACTGAACATGGTGACTAGCAAGTAAGTGTGTTAGCTGTAAGAGTTTTAATCAATTCTATTGTTATCTCAACCCTTCAAGCCCCACGTTGGGCGCCAAAAAGGACTGTGGTGGTTTTACCGTGCTAGGCAGCTGAACACCACAACTGCTCTCTCACTCCCCCTCCTTAGATGAGGAGGGGAAGAAGTAAAGGAAAGAACAACTCACAGGTTGAGATAAGGATAATTTAATTAAAAGGGAAAAAATAATTATTAAGGAAATATTGTTAATTAAACAATTCAACTAAAGGGAAAAAAGGGAAAGGGGAAGAGGGAGGGGGAAAGGGAATAACAAAACAAAACAAGTAAAGGCTATGTGGAAGTGCAGAGGAAAGAAATTACTCTCTACTTCCCACAAATGAGCAATACTTGACCACATCCTTGAAGCAGGGCCTCAACACATGTAGCCGGTGTTTGGGAGGAGGACAGAAGTTTTCGCAACGAGAGCCCACCCCTCCCCTCTTCTTCTTTTTTCCACCTTTTATTGCTGAGTGTGACATCATATGGTATGGAATATCCCTTTGGTTGGTTTAGGTCAGCTGCCCTGGTGATGTTTCTTTCTCACTTTTTTGCCCACTCCCTAGGAGGGTTAGAGAGAGTCCTGATGCTGTGCCAGCTCTTCTCAGCAGCAGACACAACACCAGTGTGATACCACTGATGTTCTAGCTACACATGCAGAGCACAGCACTGTATGGGCTGCTGCAGGGAAAGTTAACATCCCAGCCAGACACAGTACATCTTGCAATAGTCATTTCTTTGAAGATTTAAACATAAGGACTTCAGTAATTCCAGACCGCTTTTGTTAGTCAAAAGAAGGAATTTACAGCTTTTAGTCTAATAACGTGCTCTCTGCCACACCATTGCACAAGTTCAACTCGGTGAACTAAGCAAGTCCATCAGACATTTTATTTTCCCTGCATTTCAATACCAGACTAAAGAAGCAATCCACAGGTTAGGAGCTCTTAGATCATTAAAGCACCTAGCAGCACAAGCCAGACCAAAGCCTTCTCTCTTCTTTCAGAATACCCTCACATCTTTCTTCCTTCAAATGCACGTGGAAACAGTGTTTAAACTCACACCAGAGCTTGGTATTTCTTTTCTCACTTACACTCACCTCTTACTTCATAACCAAATCTTTGAACCTCCCTATTCATCTCACTCCTAAATTCACTGAGATAACAGCAGAATAATTATAGTTTGTGTTTTAATGCCACGCATTCACAGGATAACCTTACTTGACAGCCCATCCATAATTTTTCAATTAAAGAAGAGAGCTCATCACTTTTTTTTCCACCCCCATTTCCCTTTACAGTCTTTCTGCTAGTTTTTTATGGGGACCATACCCCTGAAAAAACAATTACTCTGTACTCCTTAAGCTTTTTGGTAGGTCCCTACTCCACAAAAGCAAAGGACACAGGCCTGCTTTCTTCCCCTCCATTATCTTATCTCCAGACTAACATTTCTCTCAGATCTCTCTCTTCTGAATTTTCCAAGAACTGGAATCCACCTCTCTTTTTACTCTCTTTGCTGTAGACATTTTAAGATTTACACACTTAACCAATCACCTCAAACAGTAAGCCACCTTAGCAGCTTACCAAAGTTTCAGCCTTTCCAACAGCTCTCTTTCTACTAAACTTTAAAGTAACCTACCTCAAACACCAGACATTCTTCCAGCTTCTAATGCCTCTTCCTAGTGCTCTTTCCTATACCTCTTCTTCCAATGCCCCTTGTTTCTCATCCTAACCTCTTCCCCCCCAAGCCCCTAAAGCATTTCCCCCACTCTCCCCTTTATTTTTTCTGCATTTGCATGATTTGCAAAACAAGCTTTGAAACTAGGTGTGGTACTAGCCATCAAAAGAGCAACCAAACTGCACTTTGCCAAGGCAGCCACTTTGTAGCCCCATCCAATAGGGTAGCATAGCAGCAGTTGGTTTGTTTTTCTAATAAGCTCTAATTAGGGTAAGATAGGGACCTAGAGGAGCTAAGCATCTGCCCTCTAAGTAGTTAGGCTTGTTAGCACAAAAACACAGCTGGGCTTCAATCTTCTCTAGTAATCTTTCTAGGACTATGCATACAAGCACTGACTCCCACAGCTACATTACCTACTGAAATACTGACATCTGATCATCTAACTTATTCCTTCCTACTTCCCACAAAAACATTGCAGACAGTGAGAAGAAGGAAAACAAAAACTATCATCCTACAGCTGCTCCTGAGAGAGGGGGTTAAGAGAATCTTAGTAGACAGGATGCTGACTAATGAATACCTAGATTATTGTATTAAAAATAGATGTTGCTTAATGTCTTTGCTTACTACTGTGCAAATTAACCAAAACAAGTTGTCTCAGGGCCCCTCACAGAGGATGGTTCCTGATAAAAATGGGGAACCTGTCTCAAGAACCAGCTGAGACTGACCCTGTGGTTTGGACAAGAGCCAAGGAGCAGCTGAGTCTGCACAAAGACAGGAGGTCAACTAGTGGTGATGAAGAGTTATCAGCCTTCATCCTCATGACCCCCAGCGACCACCACTAGGAGACACTGTGCAAGCGCAGACAGGAGGAGTTTATGGAAATTACTTCTTGGAGCTAATTTTAATACAAAGCGGGAACAGGTTATGAATATGTATAGGTGTATTGGGAAACTTCATGCATATGTAACTCTTTACTGCACAGAACCAATGCAAGTTGCCGCATTGGGGTGTGTACAACTTTGGTGCTGCCCAGTGCTGAATAAACATACCTACTTTACGGTCTTACTGATTGTGGAGTCTGTTTTCTGCACATCACTCCCAACATTGCATAAATTACACTCATCAGCATTATACCTCAACAAACTCCTCCTATGCCATTTAAGCAGCTGCTAATAGGCAACTGATTATGAATTACAAGCAGTGATAGGATAGGGAGGGAGAAAGTTTGAAAATAGGTTTTGCGTGTGCTGTATTTAAAGAAAAAACTTCATGATGGTAGCCTTAGGCTTCTTAATTAATTGGTTTTTTTTCTATCCCATAGCCATTTACTTTTTTAATTAACACTAGGGAAAGTAGATGGGAAATTGTAATCAAATGATGCTGAATACCTATACCCCTCTTCTGTTAGCTCTAAAGAAGTATATAGAGCTTTACAGTGTCCCTTGTTTGCTCTGCTGCCTGTAAAAATAGGGGCTTTGACTATAAGACAAGATGTTCTGAGTTGGATACTTGTTATTGGAAAGAAATCTTCATGTGGGTGCTTTGTATCTGCACTTTATGTTGCCCTGCTGACAAAAACAGAGCTTAGATAGGACATAATATTGTATCTGTTATGCCAAAACATACAGTGAAGTTATATATGTAACTAAAGAGATGGCAGCCTCAGTAAGTATGTTAATACTTACCAGACCAAAATGTAAATTAGAAATCTAATTTACTCTTCTCTATTCTTTGTATTCTAATAATTTTTGATGATGAAATGTATGTTAAGTAATTTTACTTGCCTATCCTACTATACTAAGGAGATACAGCTATATTTTGGTTATTAGCACAGAAGTTAAATATTTAAATGTTGACTATAAAGCTGTTTACCAGATCATTGTTATTTCTATTAATTATCTATTGAATTTAAGGCCTAGATGAATGCCCTAGTAAGGTTTCTTTGTAGGCTGTTGAATTGCTTGTGAACACCTTGATCCTGACAGTCAGTGCTAGTCAGCTACTTAAGCTTTCATGGGTGTTTCACAGTCCTGAGCAAAGCCTCCCTGACTGCAGGTGTGCATTTGTCTCTAAAGACAGTTTGGAAGATTCTTTCACAAACATATGGCGAAAACTATCCTCACATCTGTGTTCTAAGAATAGAAGACTCCCTTTTACCATCAAAACAGCAGCAAACTTCACATTAAGATGCCTCTATCCTTTTGAAAGAGATGTAGAAAACTCTCTCCAATCAGGCAAAGCCAAGAACCCAGGCTATCCTCTCAACAGTAATGATATGATCTTCGAAACCTAATTGGGATGACTTGAATACTAACTTCAATTACAGGAACTTCTCTTCCAGAGCCATAAAACAAAAGCACCCAATAATGGAAAACAAATCCATTGCCTATTCTACTGCAGCATTAATGCCACAAAACTAAACAAAGTCTAGTAAGAGAGGACCTAAGTTGGATACTGTGATATTAATCTGATCCACTTTGAAAAGCCCATGTTTTATGGGACAAATTTAATTTAAAAAGATAAGTATTAAATTATATTCTTAACAGGATTAAAGTGCCACATGTGCATAGCTCAACTGGCTGAGCAATTAACATCTGATGAAGTCATTTTTTTGCTTAGACATCTCTGAGAGCAAGATGTACTGAAAGAAGAGTTTTAATAAGAGGTATGTGGACTTGGAGATAGATAGTTAATGAAGCGAGCTTGAGAGAACAGAAAGCTTGTTGTGGCTTAACCCGGCTGGCAGCTAAGCACCACACAGCCGTTCGCTCACCCTCCCCCCTCCCTCTCTGGGATGGGGGAGAGAATCAGGAAAATGAAGCCTGTGGGTTGAGATAGAGACAGTTTATTAGGACAAAAAAAAAAAAAAATTGATACTACTACTAATAATAATGTGCACAAAATAAGTGATGCACAATGCAATTGCTCAACACCTGCTGACCGATGCCCAGCCTATCCCCGAGCAGCTGGTCTCCCCATCCTGGCCAGTCAATGGTGAAACAGGGGAGGGTCCTGGTCATCGAGAGATAAAGTATATAAACTGTGCTATGTAACTAGTAGGCACGCTCCTGCTTGTGGGATGCCTGCCATTGCAATTGCGAATACAAATGCTACTTAACTGAGATCCTTGCCTGAGCCTATGTTATTGGTTACAGAGTGTTTCTCACGCAAAGAACAACACCCTACCAGCTACTAGGAGGAAAATTAACTCTATCCTAGCTGAAACCAGGACACTTGTGTTGGCATACACCAAATCTGAAAGGTGTAAGAAAAGGTAAACTTTCCGGAGTAGAAACAGGGTTGCAACAAAAAGATGAGGCCTGTGGGGGAATTGATGATTACACTGATGAAACAGTGTTTGGATGTCAAGAGTGAGGTGTAGAGCAAGCATAGGGTGGCATGTGAAGAAATTAGTAGTTTCACTGTCCAACAGCAGCCTGTTGAGCTGTTGGCCTCCAAGGGACAACAAGTTTCAGGGAGAGGAGGTGCACCTGCAGCATTGCAGGGGGAAGCACTGGCATGCAGGGCATTCCTGGAAGATGTTTTTTCCCCATCCTGAGTTCTGCTGCCTGCCCTGTTGTACCTCAGCCTGTCACTCAGCATGCTTTTTGCAGACACTAACTTCCCCACCACGTATTCCCATGGAATATTTTCTAATGTTCTCCCTACTGGACCAAAGCTGAGCAGGTCCCAGCAGGCACAAAACCCATCATTCACACCCTAAGCCCTGGGGGCGACAGCACAAGGCAGCAGCATTTAACAGCATTTTATATATAACAGCTCCAAGGAGGGTCCCCACTCAGAGCCCAGCGCTCTCTCAGTGCCGGCTGCCTCCATCTTAACACCCAGCACCATGAGAGGGCCTGCCTCAGTTGAAGAACTCTACAACTTAAAGCAAATGAGTTATAAAGTAGGTATGTGGTTTATTTCAGTGCCAGGTGCATGCGGGATAGCTCCCAAAGGCATACGCAACAATTCATAGAATCATAGAATTAGTTCACTCACATTCTCTTTTATCCCCTAAAATATTACCTACGCGTTACGTTTTGCAACACATATATGCATATTCATTTCCTAGCTCCACCTAGCCCCACTTTGTATGCTAATTATCTTATCAGTCCTTCTGCGCTTGCGTAGTACTCTGTGGTGGTCGTCCAGGTGGTCGTTGGGATGAAGTAAGATACCTTCATCAGAGTTGAACTTTTCACCTCCTCTCCTTGCGCATGCTCTCTGAGCCCTTGGTCACAGTCCGAACCATAATGTTGGTTTGATCCGGTTCTCGGGGTCCGAGGGGCTCCTGTTATCTCGAGGCCTTGAAAGTTTGGCATTCTTTTTCTTCTCCTTTTACAGACAGTCCTCTTTATCTCTGAGCCCTTGGTCACAGTCCAAACCATAAGGTTGGTTTGATCCAGTTCTCGGGGTCCCAGGGGCTCCTGTTATCTTGAGGCCTAAGCGCAGCACAAGCACAGTACATCGCAAACGTAGCACATATTAAGTAATGAGTGTTGCCTACATATTCATTCTTAATCAGTCGCCCTCTAATTTCTAACCCCATGTCTCAGTCCCCCCTTTTCTGGAAAATCTAGTAAATTCTTTTACTTAATACAAAAATTCTTCTTCCCAGTCTCTGTGATATACGTCCCTCAATGCCTTGCCATGTACTTTCAACAAGGAAGCTAATATCACCATTCGTTGTAACATTTTCCAATTCCAAACAAGTATTACAAGAGACAATACTAAACTTATACCAACTAATATCAATAAAACAATAATTGGGTGACACAATGTGTTCAAAATCCCAGTTGCAGTTGGCGACCACCCAAAGAGTACATCCCACCAGTTGTGATTTGCGTCTTGTTTCACTCTTTGCAAAACTCTGCTTATTTCCTTCATATCACGATGGACAGTGGTTAGAGTCTTCTCCCCATTTTCATGAATGCCTTTTAAATTTTTGATCAGGTCTTGGTGTTTAACTAATTGCATCACTAAGGTGAGGTTCATCCCAATAGGTGTAGGTAATAACTTGTGATACATAGTGTTCTTAGCCTTGATCAACTGGTGGGATACCACTGGTGCCAAATATAGAAAAATCACACCTGACAATTCTAACAAAGTTACAAATACAAAAGTTAGAATGATTTTTGCTAGGGAGAGTTATGTTTTCCTTATCTACTGCTACAAAAGCACAAGCAGTTCTTAAACACACACAGCCTTGACCAAAAGACAAGCACAGTCTTTTGACTAGTATTGGGATGAATTTCAAAGTGGTAAGCACCTTGCTCAGTGTCAAGACATACATCCTGAGCATCAGTTGTGTTGCTTTCACAGATAAATCCTTGTTGTTCCCAGGTAACACATGATTCCAGATTTACAGTCTGCCATTTCCCATTCCCCATCCGTGCCCATGTTCTATGCTCCGAAGGATAGAGCACTGTCTCCTTGTGGTTTAATCCTCGTGCAATGATGGGGTGGATAACAAACTGTGGCATTACGTATAGTAAGCACAAAGGCGGTAGCCATGTTAACAATGGGATCATAGGTAAAATTTACCAGAGTCCACCAAGACTGGAACTTTCTCTCAAAATCATTGGCATTGTCCCAAACAGCCCTTCAGACTTCAGGAAAATGCCTTCACTTCCTTCCCTAATGATCAAGGCAGCTGTTGCCTGCATCCATAACTGTGCTTGTATACAACTAAGAGCTAAAGATACATTATCTTGAACCATAATAAGTGCATCTATTATTAGTTTGTAGTCTTGGTCTTCAGCGTTTCCCATCTTGATAATACCTTTGAAACCTGCCATTGGCTAGTTCCCAATGCCAATAAAGATGATTGTAGAGGCTGTTTTAGTTTTGTCAAATCACTTGTTGCTGTACTATTTTGAAGATAAAGTGTGGCCCCCTGTCTGAGGACATGGTGGCTGGAACTCCGAAGCGTGGTATTATTTCTTGTAACAATACCTTGGTTACCTCTTGGGCTTTGGCGGTCCTAGTGGGGAAAGCCTCTGACCATCCTGAAAAGCTATCTGTTAACACCAGTAAATATCGATACCCCCCTTTTCTTGGAAGTTCAGAAAAGTCAACTTGCCACTGTTGCCCGGGCCCATGGCCTTTTCCAATTTGACCCAGTTTTGGTTTGGGGGCATTTTTGGGGTTAGTCTGGAGACAAAGATCACATTGTCGAGTTATTTGAGTGATGGTAGCATATAAGTTCCTGGCAATATTTTTTCCAATTAGATAGTTATACAAGGCGTCTATTCCCCAATGTGTTTTTTCGGTGTTCTTCCCTTACCAGTGACTGCCGGAGTGGGAGACGGACCCGGAGTAATGACGCAACCTCGATGCGAGTATAATCGTTCTCCTCTATTGCGTATTCTAACAAAGTATATATAGGCTACTCCCTACAGCACGCACTGACAACAACTTATCATTGGTCTAGCTTCTCTGTGCACACGTCTCTAGCACTAATATGATTGGTACAATGGTGTCGTCTGTCCTCCTGAACATAGTTCCGCATATTCTAGTTATAACATCACTCAAGGTTATCAGCCCTGGGCCTACATTATCTCACTTAACCATGACTCCACAAGTGACCACAATAAATTGCAGGGGATGACTAGCTTCCCCTTCCCTTCTTTGGTAATAGCCCATCCCTCTTGGTTATATTTTCCCTTTTGAATTTTGATTAATTTTATATCCTTTTTTGTTATATACAAGCTTACCTTCACGGGGAATCTGCCCATCTGGAATCACAGAATCACAGAATTGTAGGGTTTGGAAGGGACCTTGAAAGATCATCGGGTCCAACCCCCCTGCCAAAGCAGGTCCCTTAGAGCAGGCTGCCCAGGTAGGCATCCAGACGGGCCTTGAATATCTCCAGAGGAGACTCCACAACCTCCCTGGGCAGCCTGTTCCAGTGCTCTGGTCACCCTCATCATGAAGAAGTTCTTTCGCATGTAGATGCGGAACTTCCTGTGCTCCATCTTGTGGCCATTACCCCTTGTCCTGTCCCCACAAACCACTGAAAAGAGGTTGGCTAAATCCCTCTTTCTCCCACATCTCAGGTATTTACACACACTGATGAGATCCCCTCTCAGTCTTCTTTTCTCCAGGCTGAACAGACCCAGGTCTCTCAGCCTTTCCTCATAGGGAAGATGCTCCAGGCCCCATATCATCTTTGTGGCCCTCTGCTAGACTCTTTCCAGGAGATCTCTGTCTTTTTTGTACCGGGGAGCCCAGAACTGGACACAGTATTCCAGGTGAAACCTGACCAGAGCAGAGTAGAGAGAATCAGAGCTCCCTCCGTTGCTGCCTCATATTTTGCTGCTTCTTTTGCCTCTCTGTCTGCCAGATCATTTCCTTCCTCCAATTCTGAGCTCACCTTCTGGTGTGCCTTAATATACGATTGCTACCTTTTCAGGCAGCTGAACTGCTTCCAATAATCGCAATTATCTCGGCATTTTGTGCAGAGGTGTCTGTTGGCAAAGGTCCGGACTCTATTACCTCTTTGCAAGTGTTAACTGCATACCCAGTATGTCGTTTTCCACTGATGACATAGCTGCTCCCATCAGTGAACCAGGTTTCCACATCATCAAAAGGAGTATCCTTCAGATCTGGATGGCTGGAGTAGGTAGCTTCGATGGTCTCCAGGCAGTCGTGGTGTACTGGCTCCCCTTTGGTTTCCACTGAGGAAAGCAGCTGGGTTAGTTACCACATTTTTTCTACAAAAACTACTGTGATAGCTTGGTATTTCAGGAACCTTTGTGGGGAAAGCCAGTGACCACCTTTCACTTCCAGCACTGCGGACACTGTGTGAGACACTAGCACAGTTATTTTCTGGCCCAAGGTGAACTTGCATGCTTCCTGGATCTTTAGCACCACTGCTGCAATGGCTCTGAGGCATCCCGGCCATCCCTTGGCGGCAGCATCCAGCTGCTTAGAAAAATAAGCAACTGCCCTTCGATATGGGCCCAGGTCCTGTGCTAGTATTCCCAGGGCAATCCCCTGTTTCTCATGGGAGAAGAGGAAGAATGGTTTATTCACATCTGGAAGTCCCAGAGCTGGAGCTGACATGAGAGCCTTCTTTAATTGGTCAAAGGCCCGCATGGCCTTCTTTGTCTATTGCAAGTCCCTGTTCCCATTTGCAATGAGCGCATACAGCGGTTTTACAAGCAATCCGTAATTATAGATCCACAGTCTGCACCACCCCCTCATTCCCAAAAAGGTTCACAGTTCTTTTATTGTCTCAGGTTTCGGGGTTTGACATATCACTTCTTTACGATCTTGCCCCAAGGTCCGTTGTCTGGCACTAACCTCATAACCCAGGTAGATCACCTTCTGCTTTACCACCTGAGCTTTTTCTTCGATACCGTGTACCCCTTGGAGTCCCAGAAAGTTTAGGAGGCTTACCGTCCAGGCCACATGTGCTCCTTCTGTCCGGGTGGCTTTTAGGAGGTCATCTATGTACTGCAACAGCCTTCCTTCTCCTGGTGGGGCTCCAAGTCCTTTGTAAGTTGTTCTCCAAACATGGCGGGCAAGTTCTCAAAGCCCTGAGGCAACCTTGTCCATGTGAGCTGTGTTTTGCGCCCACTCCACTCTTAGGTCTTTCTCACTCAAATGCAAAGATTTTCTGGCTGGCTTCATGGAGAGGGAGGCAAAAGAAGGCATCCTTCAGGTCTAAAACGGTAAACCAATTTAGCTCTGGTGTTAAGCATGTTAGTAAAGTATATGGGTTTGCCACCACACAGGGTAAAGATCCTCAGTTATCTTGTTAACAGCTCGTAGATCCTGTACGACCTGATATGATCCATCAGGTTTTCGGACAGGTAAAATGGGAGTGTTGAAGTCAGACTGGCAATCTTTTAGCAACACTAATTGTAAGAAATTATCAATTATCAGGCTAATTCCTTCTCTATCTTCCTTTTTCAAGGGGTACTGTTTAATTCTGACTGGCTGTTTTCCTTCCTTAAGTTTAATTTGTATTGGAGGTGCATTTTTCGCCTTCCCTGGTACATTAGAAGCCCATACTCTGGGAAATACTTGATTTAAGATTTCTTCACTAATTTCCTTTTTAGCTTCAGTAGCCATCATCATCAAACTCAACACTTCCACATACCTTTGATCATTTACCTCCAGAGTAATCTCCCCATTTTTAAATGAAATGGTTGCTTGCAATTTTTCCAATAAATCTCTCCCTAGGAGTGACTCCAGGGAGTTGGGCATGTATAGGAATTTGTGAATGCCCCACTGTTTCCCATATTTATATTTCAACGGTTTGCAGAAATATGCTATTTCAGATTGGCCAGTTGCCCTCCTTCACTACAACGTAATCATTCCCCTACTGATACTAATACTTTATATAAAACTGAATATGTTGCCCCCGCATCCACTGTAAGTTCCACCTCTTTTCCCTCCTTCCAAATTGCCCTGTGTGCATGCACCACACCAAAGGCATATTTCAAATCTGTCCAAATGTTTGCCAGCTCAAGAGCTCTTATCAAGGCGATGATTTCCACCTTTTGGGTGAATGTTTGTTACCACCTATCCTGTGAGGCAAAATCCCTGGCGGACGAAGCTGCTGCCATCTATATACCAATCCTCTGCATCTTCTAGGGGTGTATCCTTTAAGTCTGGCCAGCTGGAGTATACCGCGTCCATGGTCTTGATACAATCATGACTAAGGAAAGAGGCTGGGTTCACAGAATTAGTGCTGAAAAACTTTAATAAGTCCATTATACCCATTCCTTTTCTTCTTCAGTAGCTATCATTTGCGTATTGCAGCAGTGTCCCCTTTTCCAGAAAGGGTCTTTCAAGCTTCAAGATCCCAGGCTAGTTGTTTCCCGAATATGGTGGGGCTATTCTTGAACCCCTGTGGTAACACTGTCCAAGTAAACTGAGTTTTCTGTCCTCTATTAGGATCTTCCCATTCAAAGGCAAAGAGTTTCTGGTTTTCAGTTGCCACGAGCAGGCAGAAAAAGGCATCCTTTCAATCTAGTACCGTGAACCAAACTGTTTTCTAATTTTGTCAAAAGATTATTTCCATTTTTTCCTTGTTCAAAAGAAATTTTTGCATCCAATTTTTCCAGCAAGTCCCTTCCTAAGAAGGACCTTGACAAACCGGGTAAGTATAAAAATTGATGGATTCCAATCATTTTTCCCAATTCAAATTTCAAGCATTGCAAAAAAACACATTTTCCTGTTGGCCAGTTGCTCCTGTTACATTTATAGACTCAGCGCTTTTCCAAAATCAATTTTTGAATTAACACAGAGAAAGAAGCTCCAATAACCAACAAAAATTCAAGCCTCTCTCTTCATTCTCTAGCTTTATTTCAACCAGTGGACCTGCTAGGGTAGATGACCCAGGTACCCGTCATTCCTGCTCTGATTGTTGCAAGTTTATCCTGCAACCTAAGACAATTTCTTTCTGATAACAGGGTCCGATTGCCCTAGAAAGTGGCTAGCCAATTGCCTCTGTTTGTAACTGTTCATAATTTCTGGGGTGTAGTCATCTACAGTTCCCTGAGCAGCCCCACTGGCTATCTGAGTTTACACATGAACTCAGGTTGTTTTAAGAATTAGCTGCTTTTCTGTTTCCATGACAACTCTCTTGGACCCATCATGGTCCCTCTGCCCCAGAGGGCTCACACCCGTGATTATGAGGTCTCTGCCTCAACCCTGGAACTACTAACATTTCTACATCCTCTTTCCCTGCTCATTCAACTTCAAACAGGTCTGTCAAATACTACATGCCACACCTTTATCACTTTCAATAACCCTTTTAACACTTCTTCTTACCTTCTTATTCACAACCTATCTGATGCTTCACAGACAATACAGACAACCTTGTAAAATGCAGACAACGAGACTCCTTAGAGCAATTAGGTGAAAATCACGGTGTCAAGTCAAATCAGATAAGTAAAGAAACATTACCACTTCAAACAGTAAAAAAGTCAAAAGAAATTTGAAATTTAACAGGCCGGCAACTGAAGGCCATGTATTGTCTGTGAAGCACCGGATAGGTTGTGAACCTAGATTACCAAGTCAATGGGAAAACAGGGGAGGGTCCCGGTCCTCGAAAAAGAAAATATATAAACCATACTGTGTGACTAGTAGGTGCGCCTACTAGTACTGTGTGACTAGTAGGCTTGTGGGACGCCCACCACCGCAATCGTGAATAAAATTACTACTTCACTGAGATCCTCGCCTGAGCCTATGTTATTGGCTACAGAGTGTTTCTCACACTCTTATTGCATCCCTTGTATAATTTATGAATCTCTGCTGATTATAATAAATATAATTATTCCAATCCACATTCGTATTGATTGTTACCCACCAGAACAGTGACTCAAACCCTGCAGCAATTTGATTCCTGGCTTTATGTTTGTGATAAATGATTGAGTCCCAAATAGGATTCTAATTAAAGTTTGTAATTTATTAAGCGACTAGAGGCAAGCAAACACTGCTGGATGCGCCGGGAATCTCGGCTCCACCAAGATGCACACCTGTTACATCAGGTGGCTGATTTTTATGCTCCTAGACTAATACATATTCATCAATATTCCTAGAAAAAGCAGGGTTATTATAATTAGTTCCCGGAATCCGAACCCTCTCCGGATGCATGCGTATCAGTCTCTGGTGGTCTCTCTGGAGGTCTCTTGTGCTGAAGGCTCGTGGTCTTCCTCCCAGGCTTCATCCTTCGGTCGTCCTTCAGCTCCCCCTTTCTCCTTATTTGGTGATCTCTTTGCCGGATGTCAGAGGCTTGAGCAGCATCCCATGCAAAAGTCAGCAGTTTCCTAAAACCTCCTTGGTCCTCTTATCTCCCAGACTCGAGTCTCAATGTTCGTCCTTCAAACCCTCTATTTACACAAATTGCTGGACCCTTCCTTTGCATGATACAAGAACTATGTACACTAATCACTCTGTTTTTCTTAGACAGAAGGTTATATTTCATCATGCGGCCCTAGCATTGTTCCATACTGACAGGAATCAAATGAACACATTTCACAATCCCCCATTTCCTTTTTTCATAGTATTGATTCGTGTTTCCTGTTCGACCTTTGCTAGTAACAATTGGATCTCATCAGTTGGTTCTTGGGGGGGAGTCTATTTCTTAAGCATCATTATTGACACATCACCTTCCTTCTCTACCGAAGTCATCACAAATTGGGTACTATTTAATATTCAGAGTATCAATAATGTAAAGCAAGGTATCATACAAGGTATAAACAATAACATCATTATACCACATAAAAATAAAAATAACATTCTCTTAACCCATGGTCCACCGGGTAGCCATGAAAACAAATCCCAATCCATACCCCTCCAAGTTTGTACTGGGACGTGGGCTAATTTTCTGATTTCCTTCGTTGTCTGTTTAACCACTTTTCTATTATCATCAATTTGTAAACAACAATTAGAATCATTCAGTTTTCCACACACACCCCCTCCTTCTTCTGCTAGTAAATAGTATAAAACCATTCTATGTTGAAAAATGGCATTCCTCATCTGGGTGGATTGATCAGCCAAAAGATCCAAAGCCGTCGCTGTTTGATTGGTTATAATTTCGAGGACAGCTTGCAATCTAATTATTCAATTAAAATTATAAATAGGTTCCCGGGCTCCCGATACTACCTCGTTCGGGTTCCAGGTAGCTGGTCCGTAATGCTGTATGATTCTTTCAGGAGGCCATTCATTCTCTCCCCATTTTTGAGCACTACCCCCAGCTAAGGAAGCATCAATGGATCGTTTTATCCTATTCAGATCATCATATAATCTTATTCCTAAATTGTTCCCTTGTATTTGTGACAATAAAAAGAACAAGGGTCTTATGTACCCCACACAGCATATTCCCGACCAGTTTTCGGGTAGCCTCTTGTAGGCGTGTTTGCCACACACCCAATAATGTCCCTTTAGGGCCCACATCCCATTTGGAAAAGGGCCATCCCATCCTTCTTTATTCCTTGGAGCGTGAAAGTACAGAGTGTCTTTGTTAACGAGTGGTCCTGTTACAATGTCTTTTCCATATGTACACCTCCAAGCCCCTGCATCGGATTTCCACTCACAATTACAATCAAGTCCTTTTGGCAACCTGTCATATTATGAGCTGACCAGAAATGTTTAAAGAATGCTCGCCCCCCATTTTCATTTTGCCATTTCCAGCGGTAGACCCTTACCACATGTTGTTCTTTAGTGGTGTTATCACTCTGACAGCTCAAGATCTGACTGTCAAATTGTCCCATCGCTTGTGCTCTTGCCACGGCTTCACATCCAGATCCAAAAAATTCCCTATATGAGCATTTCAGCCAAGTCCCATTTCTCAGCTGGACATGTGTGGCTTTCCATTTCCCACTATGTGCTGTGCAGTTTATAGGTCTACATTCAGAATCGGTACAATCATATCCAGGGGACAGAGTCCAATTGCAAATGCTTTTTCCTACCACTACTGTTCCTGTTCTGTTTAAACAGTATATACCCCGATCTGATGAGTGCAATTGCCATGGGCCTTCTTCCTCTTTCCAAAATTGTGTCCCATTATGAAACTTCACTCAAATTACTAACCCACCACTTGGGTTCGACGGGGCCAACTACCCAGGGCCAACTTCCAGCTCCCCCCGGTCCTCCACAAACCCAGCAGTTACTAAGGCTAAAGGCCTTAGCCACTTCCTCCCCCAGAGTGAAAAAGTTATTCCTCCATTCTTGCCCATGGCTCAATTGCCCCTGTAATAACAATACCAGGAAGTATAGAATTTCTTATCCTTTGCTCTGTCCAATCTTGAGGGTGTAGGAAACGCCTCCAGTCAGGATCGATTTGGACTTTTGTTACCGTTCAGCTTTTCGGGGTGATCCAGCTACTGGAAAACTAATCACAACTTTATATGAATTTTAAAAGGTTCTTATGTTATTATCTCGGGACAACCTAAGCTTAGTGCGGGAGAAGTCCGGTCGAGGCCCTCTCACTCGGCAATCAATATCCATAGGGGTTGCCTCCCTCGGTAGACCATACACACCGCAGTGGAGAGTCCTGCCCCGGTCTTGCCTTCTCCCTTTCCTACCTTCAGGCTTGTCCCCTTTACCTGGTGCCCTTAATTCACGCAGAGCTTCATTACCAGAATATTAGTTCCTCTTTAGCCTTAGTTTCAGTTCCCCAGGAGTGGATTCAACCCTTCAAGCTTCGGTAATTATTGGCCCCTTTACTCTGGATGCGTGGGTCCAACCCCTTTCTGCTGTTCTCACAGCTGTTTCAGTAGTAAGTAAAACAAGAAAGGGCCCTTCCCATAGAGGAGATAGGCTTTTTTCTTTCCATGTTTTTATTAGAACCTTATCTTCCGGTTTTAACTGGTGAATTGCAAATCCTAAAGGTGGTGTTTGAGCCATCATCCCAGTTTCTCTTAGTTATTCTAATCTCCTTCCAATGGTGATTATATACTTCTGGATATTACGATCCTCAACTACATTGTTCCCTAGAGACATCCCTTGAGAATAAGGTATGCCATATAACATTTCATATGGTGATAATCCAGTCTCACTGTGTAGTTTAGTTCTAGTGTTTAAAAGTGCCAATGGTAAGCATTTCGTCCAGGGCATTTGTGTCTTGATCTTAGCCAATTGTTGTTTTATTGTTTGATTCATTTTTTCTACTTTCCCCGAGCTTTGTGGGTGCCACGGAGTGTGGTATTCCCACTGAATACCTAATGATTGACATAACAATTTTATTATTTTAGAAGTGAAGTGTGTGCCCTGATCAGAATCAATGGACTGGATTATCCCATATCTAGGTATTAAGTGTTCTAATAAAATATTTACCACCTTTTGTGCTGTAGCTCGTGCTACAGGATAAGCTTCTACCCATTGTGTTAAATGATCCACTATTACCAATAGATATTTTATCCTCCCTACCTTGGGCAATTCAGTGAAATCAGCTTGTACGTTTTCGAAAGGTCTGTAAACTGTCTTTCTCCCCCCTGTGGCTGCTTGTCGAAACACTTTTTTATTTATCTTCTGACAAGTTAAACAACCTTGTGTAATTTGCTTTGCTATTTCATAAATCCCAATGCAACCAAATTGTTTAAGGAAATGATCACTTAACGCCTTTGTACCCCAATGGGTTTGTGAATGTAATTGTTCTAATATTTGCCTTGTGTAGGCTTTTGGCAATATCTCTCATCCGTCAGGCAGTGTCCATTTTCCTTGTTCTAACTTAGCCCCTATTTTCTCCAATTTTGTTTGTTCCTCAGGGGTAAACTTTTTTTCCCCTTCTTCTCATCTTTCTTGCTCCTGTATTACATTAATTTTAATGACCTGAGTCCTCAAGGCCACTTTCTGGGCTTCTTTATCCGCTAAATTATTTCCCCTGATTCGATAATCTAATCCCTTTTGGTGTCCTCTCACATGTACTGCTGCTATCTCCTTCGGTTCTCTTAATGCCCTTAAAATTTTCACTATTAATTCTTGATGTATGAGATTCCTCCCTTGAGTGTTAATTAAACCTCTTTCTTCCCAATTTTTTCCAAAAGTTTGGACCACCCCATATGCATATTTTGAATCTTTAAATATAGTCCCACTTTTTCCCTTTAATAGTTCCAGGGCCCTACATAAGGCGTACAGCTCACAAGCCTGAGCCGACCATGATGGACTCAAAGGCCCTGATTCCACAGGTTCTAGGTCCTTATTAATTATTGCATATCCTGATTTTCTTTTTCCTTCCACTACTCGGGAGGAACCATTTACAAACAGTGCTTCCCCTTTCTCCAACTCAGTATCCCTTAAATCTGGCCTCACCTTAGTCTGGGTCTCAATTACCTCTAAGCAGTTATGTTGTAATTTTTCAGATGGTTCTCCAAACAAAAATTGTGCTGGACTCTGAGCAGAGGTTACCCTCAGCTCTAAGTCAGGGGAGTCAATTAATATTGACTCATACTTTAGGATTCGGCTATCCGTTAACCATTTTTCTGCTTTCTGTTGTAAAACACTTCTGACATTGTGTGGAGTATACACCTTTAGAGGGGGACTAAAGGTAATCTTCCTAACTTCCTCTATTAATAATGCTGTAGCAACTAAAGCTTGGAGACAAGCAGGCCAGCCTCTGCTTAATGAATCAAGTAACTTAGAACAATACCCCACGGGTTTCTTAATCCCTGACCAATCTTGAGTAAGAACTCCATATGCTGTCTGGTTTGATGTATTCACAAAAAGATAGAAAGGTTTTTCCAGATCTGGAAGGCTCAATACAGGTGCTTGTATCAAAACCCTTTTTATTTCCTTGAATTTTTGATAATCTTCTGTGAACCCCTTAAGTCAGTTATTAGTTAATTTCTCATATAGGAATTTGACCTTCTCACTATAGTTCTCAAGCCATGGTCTACAATATCTTAATAATCCCAATATTTGCCTTATTTCCTTTTTAGTTTGTGGGGGTCTTAAAGATAGGATACCAGATACCCTGTCAGGATCTAGCTTCTTTTTCCCTTCACTCAGCCAATGCCCTAAGTATTTTACTTCCTGCTCCACAAACTAATTTTAATCGAGACACCTTTAATCCCCTTTCTCCTAGAAAATTTAATAATTTAATAGTGGTTTCTCAGGTTCCTTCCTCAGTTTCTCCTGCCACTAATAGATCGTCCACATATTGCAATAATTTTACTTCCCTGGGTAATGTGAAATCTTGTAAGATCTTCTCTAAAGTTTGTCCAAATAGATTTGGTGACTCTGTAAACCCCTGCAGTAGCACAGTCCATCTTAATTGTTGTTTTCGTCCCGTTTCGGGATCCTCCCATTCAAAGGCAAAATAATTTCTGGATCCCTCATCCAGAGGGCAGGCCCAAAAAGCATATTTCAAATCTATTACACTATACCAAGTATGTTTGGGAGATATATGACTCAGTGAAGTATAGGGATTTGCCACCACAGGAAATTTAGTTATTGTTCTCTGATTAACATCTCTTAGGTCTTGTACCATCCTGTATGACCCATCCAATTTTCTTACGGGGAGGATGGGTGTATTATGAGGTGACATACATGGTTCTGAAGTTCCTTCCTCCAGAAGTCTGTCAACTACAGGTTTTAATCCTTATGACCCTCCATTGGTATAGGGTATTGTTTAACTCTGATTGGACGATGTGGATCTATTATTTGAACATTTATGGGGGCCATTTCTATTTTTCCAATTTCCCCTTCCTTATACCATACTGAAGGGTTAATGGCTTCCTCATCTTCTTGTGTTAAAGCGTATAATTTAATCTGCAATTTGTCCCCTTGGCTATGAATGCTCAAGTTTAATTTTAAAATCAAATCCCTTCCTAATAATTTGTACTCCGCTTCAGGAAGCAACAGTAAATCATTAAAACAAATTTTGTTTTCTGTTTCTACTTCTATATCTTTTAAGACAGGTACTTTAAAAGGCTCTCCTTTTGCCCCTACTATCGATACATAACTTTTCCCTTTTTCTATTCCTTTTGGAAGTTTTTGAATAGTGGATTTTTCAGCCCCTGTGTCCACTAAGAATAAAACTTCTTTATGGGGACCAATTAATAGTTTTATCAAGGGCTCCGTTGATGTTGAAGTCCCCAGAAAATATAGCCCCTGACACCCCTATTCTTCTTTGAATATTTTCTCATCTTGTTCCCGCTTACGACAGTTCTTCTGAACATGCCCTTTCTTGTTACAATAGTAACAGACGGGAATTGTTCTTTTCTCTTGATAAGGCTGTCCCCTGTGTGTTTTGTCTACTCCTTTTTCCCTTCTTTCTCTGGACAGGGTCTTATCTTTCTGACTTTCTCTTACTGCCGCTACAAAGATCTTGGCTTTTGCTTTTTGTTTCTCCTCATCTCTCCTGACATACACTTTTTGTTCTTCCCTAAGTAATTCTTCTAATCCTCCTTCTGGCCAGTCTTCCAGTTTTTCTAATTTCCTTCTTATGTCCCCCCAGGATTTAGCTACAAATTGTGTTCTAAGGAGTGCGGTTCCAGCCACTGTATTTGGGTCAATTCCAGAATATATTTGTAGGCTTTTTTTTAATCTCTCCAACCATTCTGTTGGAGATTCATCTTTCCCTTGTTGTTCATTAAATGCTTTATGAATATTTTTCCCTCGGGGGACTGCTTCCCTTATTCCCTGTATGATTAATGTTCTCAAATCCCTCATATTCTGCCTTCCTTGGGGTTGTTGATGATCCCAGTGGGGATCCACATTTGGCCATTTCTGGTCTCCCGGGAGTCCTGCCTGATTTTGTCTTTCCCAAATCCTCATTCCAGCTTGCCTAATCATTCCCCTTTCCTCAGCCGTAAATAAGATCCCTAAAATGGACTGTATTTCTTCCCAGGTATAAGTATTGGGGCCTAGGAACTGGTTTAATTTTTCAGCTACTCCGAGGGGGTCATCTAATAAGGTCCCCATTTCTTTCTTGAAGTTTCTTACATCTGTGGTATTTAATGGGACTGCCACAAACCCGATGCCTCCCTGACTGCCTCCGAGGGGTACCTCTCGTAAGGGATATAGAGAACCTCCCTCAGATGTAGCAGTCCTACTTCTCGTACATGCAGCCGGAGGTCGGTCTAATTCCGGTGGTGGTGGTGGAGGCAGGGACAACGGTGGTACTAATGGAGATTCCACGGCCACCAGAGGGGGAGCCACTGCCGGAGGTGAATTGTTAAGATATGGAGGTGGTGGGGGTGGTAGGTTATCCAATGGCTCCCATTTATCATATTTTTCTTTTTCCTGTTTTTCTTCTTCTTCTTCAGACTTCTCATCTGCTCTTAGTGTAAATATTGAGGCTGGAAAAGGATGTGAAGTCCTGATCCATAACTCTGCATAATCACTTTCTTCCTGACTAAAAGGTTCCTTTCAATTTACATGTATATTTAAGGCCTGGCAAATCCAGTCTTCAAAGGATCCAAAACCAGGCCAAAAGACATTTGGTCTTAGAGGCTCCTTTGGCCATTCTACCATACAATACTGGATCATTTTTAGCTTACTTTTTCCTTTTCTGGGGCCCCTATCGTTCCAATTTTTAATCATTATCCCTAATGGACTTTCTGGTGGTATGTCTGGTAATTTTCTCCCTTTTTTCTGATCTCGGGTCTTCGATTTTGTCTGACCCATCTAGGAATTTTACTGTGGCAATTCCTACAGCCCTTGGTTACCTAGTAAGAGTGTCTTGCAGGGGGTTTAGGACCTATCACCCACTCACGAATCCTATAGGAATCGCTTTGGTCCTTCACCGGCCAAGTCCCTCGCAGGAGATTGGAACCACGGTTAGAAGACCTCCACACTCGCTTTGTAACTAAGTTCCATCTCAGTCACACTCTTACACACACAGGAAACTGAATCCCACCCAACCGAACGGTATACGCCTTAAATACTCACAACTCCGTCGTCTTCGTTCGGATCTTCGCGCACAGAATTACGGGTAAAATACAATGCTGCAGCCAGCAAGGGAGCTCATAAAAAAATCAAATTCTTCACTTACCTTTATTCAGGTTCAAGATGGCATTAATCCCGAGCTGACTCGAACAGCAGCCACCAAATGGTGGGGCGCCCCTCCTAGATCAAGTCAGAATTCAGGAACCAAGACCATCTCAGACGAGCCCCCAATTGTGATAAATGACTGAGTCCCAAATAGGATTCCAATTAAAGTTTGTAATTTATTAAGCAACTAGAGGCAAGCAAACAGTGCTGGGTGCGCCAGGAGTCTCTGCTCTACCAAGATGCACACCTATTACATCAGGTGGCTGATTTTTATGCTCCTAGACTAATACATATTCATCACTATTCCTAGAAAAGGCAGGGTTATTATAATTAGTTCCCGGAATCCAAACCCTCTCCGGATGCATGCATATCAGTCTCTGGTGGTCTTTCTGGGGGTCTCTTGTGCTGAAGGCTCGTAGTCTTCCTCCCAGGCTTTGTCCTTCGGTCATCCTTCAGCTCCCCCTTTCTCCTTATTTGGTGATCTCTTTGCCGGATGTCAGAGGCTTGGGCAGCGTCCCATGCAAAAGTCAACAGTTTCCTAAAAAAACTCCTTGGTCCTCTTATCTCCCAGACTAGAGTCTCAATGTTTGCCCTTCAAACCCTCTATTTACACAAATTGCTGGGCCCTTCCTTTGCATGATACAAGAACTATGTACACTAATCACTCTGTTTTTCTTAGACAAAAGGTTATATTTCATCATGCGGCCCTAGCATTGTTCCATACTGACACAAATCAAATTAACACATTTCACAGGAAGTTTCTGGGTCTTTGGCACAGTAGTAGAGCGTAAATTTGTGCCACTGAGCTTGATGTGTCTGGGAGGAGGATGTCGTGTGATAAATGCTCCTGCACCATTGAAGTCGGTGGCAGTATTATCAATCTCTTCACTGTTTGCAGGCAGGTTCAGTCCAATAATGAAGAGCAGCTTTGAATTGCTAATCAGATGACATGGCTAATCCTGAAGCATGCATAAAGGGGCTGTAGTTATTAGGAGATTTGTGGCTTTGAAAGTTCTGATTCCCTTAGTGCAGTTTGTTAATGGCAAGGATTTGCGGTAAGTGAATAATAGATGAAAATCATCAGAAGGTTTGTGGGGGATTTCTTGTGGCATGGTGCTGCTCTGCCTCGTGCCAGAGCTTGAGAAATAACCTAAAAAAATAAAATAAAATTTCAGCCTTGTGTGCCCCATCAGCACAAATGTGCTTCCTAGCCCTGGGGTGGGGAAGCTGGTTGCCTGTGTCTTTTCCATGCCGTGCTATGCTTTGCTCTGAGAGGTGTTTTCCCTGGCTTGGCCAGAAGCCCTTGGTTTCAGAGGGGTGCTTTGTAGCTGGCAGAGTGCTTACAGCAGACTGGGAAGTCTGTGTTAAATCCAGCAACTTTGCTGCAGTGTTTGACAAGTTAAAATTGTCTGCAAGCACTAATTCATTGGCACTCTGAGGAGGGCATGTCTCCACCTTGTGTTGCACAATGGAGTGAAAGTTAGGAAATGTTTATGGCTGCTGCCATGAGTGTTCATCAATTCTTCTCCCTTGTAGTCTCGTCCATACTCACTGTGGTGAAAACAGAAAGTATGTAATTAGAAGATGATTTTTAATGCAAGCATCCAAGGAAAGAGGTAGGCATGATGCAGACAGACACGTATATCTGGCATTGCCCAGCTCCTGCCTCTACAAGCTCTGTTGCTGCCGACTCCTGGCTCTGGCTCCTGTATTGGGCTTGGGAGTGAGGTATGTTGGGGGGTGACACCCTGGGCTTCAGGTGTCCCCTGGGCTGGGGTGATCAACTCAGACAAGGTTGGTGCCAGCCTCAGCATCTTCCACAACCAGGCTCTGTCTGGGGGCACGGGGAGCTGCAGAGCCATGTGCCGGTGGCTGAAACACTTGAATTCGGAGCCTTGCAATTATCTGGGCAAAAATAACCCCAGCTGGGAAGCTCCAATGGGAAATGTTTGTGCTCATGGGGAACTGCAAAATGGAATGAATGTGAGCACAGTTTGCTTGCTGTAGAGAGGGAGAGCCCTTTATTCTGTCTGGATGTCAGGAATACCAAAGCTGCATTTGGGCAGCGGGAGAGGAAGGGCTCAGTGCCACGGAGGGAAACTGCCAAGTCGGGGAGCTGCCTTGTGGCCAGGGACCTGTTGCAGCAAGCAGAGGACGTATGGCTCAGCAGCCCCATCGACAGGGATGAAAGCCATTCATCCTTGGGATTTACTGTGTGTGCAGCCTGTTGTCACGACCAAGAACAAAGTAGTGATGTTAAAAGGCTAAATAAACCAGCCGTCCTTGCAGGCAATGGTCCTCAAAAGACAAAAATGTCTTTTGTAAGAGAGGCTGTGAATTAAGGGAAGCGTCGATGGCCTTGTGGGTTGGGGGGAGCATGCTCGGTCACATGCAGTCCACGTGCTCATTTGTGTGTGTGAGTTCAGGCTCTTTTTCCCTTTTTCTAAAGTTTTTTAGCATCTGATCAGATCATACTTTCAGACTTTTCCCCTGCACTGACAGAGGGTTAGGGTTTCCTTTTTCTGCTTTTAGTAGAGAGCTGAATTTCTTACCTCAAATACATGCTTCTGGCTTCTTGAGCTTTGTGGTCAAATCAGAAGATATTAAGATGCTGAATGCCAGGCACCAGCCCCCCTTGGTAAGGAGGAAGCAGCTGATGAAGTAGTTACCACTTCCAGTATCATGACAAATCCTGGAAAACACTAAAAATGGAGTGGTCTTTTGGAAGCGAATAGCCCTTATTGCCAAAATTGGCCTCTGCAAGTACATGAGTCATGAATTTGTTCCATCCATTTTTACCCCCAGCCAGTGTGGGGTTATATGAAGCCTGGCCTCTCCCTGTTCGTAGGGATCTTCTCAGGAGCTCAGGCGAAAGCCTTGAAACTAAGTCCCTTCTGCCCCAGCATCCCACTTCCTGCTGTAAAACAGACTTGATTAAATTTTCCATCTCTCTCTTTCATTGCTCGCAGACATCCAAAACCTTCACTTCTCAGTGGAAAGAGGTACTTTTGGAATTGCAGCTAATGTTGAAACCTAAAGAATGTTTGCCAAAACAGTGTTGCAGATTTTTTTTTTCATTTAAAATATTGCAGAACTTTCCTGCTGGCATAAAAGCTCTTTTAGTGGGGTGCATGGTTTTGTTTTTGTTTTTGTTTTTTTCTCCTCCTTTTTGGACATTTGTGATAACTTCTGCATAGGGAAAAATAGGAAGTTTTATCTCAAAGGGGTGACCTCAAGTGCTGGAATAGCTTGGGTGTGAATGGGGATGGAGGTGAAGGGCTCTACATATCTCAGCAGGTCTGGGCTGGGGAGGAGAGGCAGCAAGGGCTGTGTTTGGGGAAGGGATCCTCTGCACAGCAGTTTTGAGTACAAACCCTTTCTCTCAGGTTAAATCTACTCCCAGCTGTCATTGCTGCCTAATGAGAACGGAAACCAGGAGCTGTATTTGCAGGGAGGAAGAGAGAAGGTGTGGGCTGTATGCTTAGCAAGATGT
>MU012716.1:4565-17794 GCA_011074415.1 Stictonetta naevosa | reverse complement strand
ATTTTAGTACTCATGTCAAGTATTCACCACTCTATACACTTGCCCAACATTATACCAAAACAACCAGGTGATTCTATTGTTCTAAATATAAAGATTTTAGGTGCAACAAATTACATAACTGTAATGTTGTAAGCAGAAATAATATGTATAAAATGTGGGTGAAGTCCTGGATCAGCATGAGCTTCCACTAACTATTAATCAGGGCTGTGGTCAGTACTGTGGTCTTTATTAATCAGAGGAATTTTTTCCTATCCCATATGATCTACATTTATTGCTTAAAAAATCACTTAATTCCCTATGTCTTCCTCCTCATAATGGAAGCTGCATGGTAACACAAAATAAGAATGATGGCCAGGTTCCTAGATGGGCTGTGTTCACAGTCTTTTCAAGTTAGCCTGCAAAGTCTAGACTTCCTGCACCTTTGAAATCAAGGACTAAAGGCCAAGGTAAACAAAGAAGCTGTCTTTTTCTCTTCTTCACTCTTTGATGAGCTGGATACACCCTTCTGAATGCAGCAAACCAGTCATTCCACCCCCTGGTAGTCTCTCCACCCCCTGCCTTCTTCTGCACATAACCTAAATACGTAGTTAGCAAAAGGTATCAGATGTTCCCCAGATAGTTTGTAAACAAAGTTGTCCAATATTTATTAAATAATTTATTAAAATTCCAACCCACTTGCCTGCAGAAAAGGGAAGCAGAGCAACCATGGTAAACGTCTTCAAATATCCAAAGGATGTAAACAGCAAATATGCAGTAATTAGGTTGAATTATGTCCTGACATTGTGACGTGTTAGGTTTTGGAATAGTTCCCCTGGGGAAGTGGTTAGACTCCCTGGAGAGTTTCAAAACTGGAATGGACTAACCCTACTAAAACTACTTACTTTAAAGTAGGAAACAATCTGACAAAGGCAGGAAGTTATGTAGTTAATAGGTAATAGTTAGGTAATCAGCCTTTCTCATAACTAAATTGTACAATTTCATGAAAACATATTTTTAGATGTGTTCTTTCTGTGCCAAAGTGGTGCAGCAAAGTGGGTGAAGAAAAACTGCAGGAGATACAACAATAGTATTTCAATCAGCAAGTGGGTCACTAAAAATTTCAGTTACAGAGTGTGGGTTTTGAAAAGGAAACCTGCCTGTTTTTTGAAAAAAATAATAAATAAATAAATCTCCTTTCTACACACTGACTTTTAAAATATGGGCTACATCTGCATTAATGAGTGACAAGGAATTTGAGAAATCTGGTGCACATGTGGCTTGGCAGGTGCTTTATATTGAAAGGCACATGAGGTTTTGTCAAATTGTGTAGAGCTGCTCTAATCATAACCTCTGAGCATCAGTCATTGTTTACCTTAATTCTATCATAAGCACATCTGGGTAACTCCTTAAAATAATGGTAAAGGTAATTAGTAATGAATTGAGTTGGAAATCTGATAAAGTACTTATGACATCCATATTGGTACCAAATGAATTCATCATGCTTAACATTGTTACAAAAACACCAAAGGAATTAATAATATTTTGTGCCAGCATTTTAGTGTGTTACTAGCATGAGATCAAGTATAATGAATGCTTTTGTTGTTGTGTGCTTTTTTTTTCTTTTTAAGAGGTATTTCAAAAGCTCTGAAAAAAATTATGTCTGCATTTTGTTATCGATAAAGCATATAACTCTTTTTCATGTATTACTATCCTTGGCAAACAGGAAAGGACAGGGAAGTTAATTTTGTGTGTCTTGTCCATTAAGTTTTCAGGGTAACTTTTCCAGGCTGCAATATGAGAACAGACCACTGTCTCAGCAGATCTACTTCTCACTGTATGAGCTTCTTGTTGGAGGCAGCATATACAGAGTCCCACCACAGAAATACATAAATAATAGTTATAGTAGAGAAAATTCTTTCCTGTTATGACTTGGCACAGCTGTGACTGACATTGGTGAACCAACAGATAGTTCAGAGAATCAAGGTTGGAAAAGACCTTCAAGATCACCAAGTCCCACCACCTACCTGACCTACCAAGTCCCAACACTAAACCATGTCCCTTAGCGTCATGTCCACACATCTCTTAAATACCTTCAGGGATGGGGACTCCATACTTCACTGCACAGCCTGTTCAAATTCTTGACCACCATCTGTGGTCAAATTTCTCTGTGAAGAAATTCTTCCTATTATCCAAGCTAAACCTCCCCTTCACAAGAAGCTAAAAAGCTGGCCCCATAGAGCTGTGGCAGTGCCACTGCCACATGAAGCTGGAGAAAGCCTAGCACTGTGAAGTGGGATGTATGTTCTGAAATGAGACAAAGCCTTTAAGCAAGAATAGTCCCATTTATTCATGCTACTTGGCTACAGCTTTCTACATTGACTAAAAAGTATTAGCAAATTTCATCATTCTGAACTACATATAAAAGACAACTAGAACCAAGGTGGAAAATTTCTGCCATGGAGAAAGAAGTGTAGATACAGATCTAATTATGAACACGAGGGAAGAAAGACCATTTCATGGCATGCACATGTACATATGATGTATGTGCACTGCATATGTACAACAGTGTCCTGCCACTTCTATTTCATATTGTGTCAATCCACAGGAGACTTTGAAGTCCCTAGCTGGGACCTCTGCTCTCCAACAGAGCTGTAGGACTTGCCACAACAGCCAGAGTACAGGGCAGTAAATGGCATAGTCATCCCGCCATAACTGTGGGAGGGCAGTGGGTCCTGCAGCTCCTCTTCCAGTTACTCGGGTACCTTCTTCCCTACTCTCCCAGCACTTGCACTTCTCTCTGCTTGTATCTTCTTTCCCTTGCTGCTTCCTGGTTATCCTCCCAAATGCAGCTTGCCTTTGTTTTCCTATCCACTGCGTTTACACTTCTTAGTAGTTAATCAGTATCTTAATTTTACTCTCTCCTTGGGTTCTCAGACAGGATGACAAGCCTTCAGTAAGCTTATGCCATTGTAGCTCTTCTGATATCTACATGAGAGATTTCATGTTCTCTGTGCCTCTGTCTGACTTCCCTGTGTAGCCAAATTGCTGAAATATTCTGTTGTTTTCCCCTAGTGTTCTTTCAGCACTTATCCTTTTCTCTCATTTCTGTCACTAAAAGCCTTGCTTGTGACTTAGTCACTCCTCGTACCAACTTCCACAATCATTATCCCTTGCCCTCTTTCCCTTTGTTCTCATTTGTCCAGACTCATTTCCTGTTCTCAATATTCAAGAACGCAGTGCTCACCACTTTTGAATTCCTCACTACCTTCCCCGTGCCAGGGTGCAGTCAGCCTTTCAAAGTCTGCACAGCAGAGCAGCGGTTCCACCTCTGCCCTAATATTCACTGACTCTCCCTTCATGCATTTGCCCTTCCCAGCCTCCTCCGACTGCTTTGCCACCCTCTTCGTCTCCCTGGAAATGCAATCCGTACTCCAGTTGCTTGCTCATGTTGATGGAGCAACCTTGCCTTTGCATATACAAACTCCCCCTATTTTTTTTCATAGCTCTTCTTGCTTCTGAAGTGCACAGAGCATCTCTAACCAGTGGCTTTCCAAACTCTCTCTTTTTATTATTTCACTGTCTCCTTCCTGCAATGCAACTGTAACAACAGTCAGTCTCATAACTGCTTCAAGTCTATATTGCTGCCAGGCATACTGCAAGCCACCCCTGTAATGTATCTGTCTACATCAACTTGTGAGCTCCATGAAGTTAAAAATGTCTCATTCCATGTCTGTATAGTATCAGGCTGGTGCTCAGCACTTAAAAAGACTGATTTATTTCTCCCATTCATATTTTCTTAACTTCAAGATGTCTTTTCTCACTGGGAAAGATTTTATCCTCTGATTGGAAGCTGTCATGTAATCACAACAGGGTGTTTGCAATAGCATAGTAAATTCCATGGCAACAAACTGTGATGTCATAAATGCAGGATTTATATCTTTTTCTGCAAAATCAAGTAGAAGAGGCAGATGGACAAGAAAAAAAGAAAACTCATTAAAATACCAACCGTTTTTAAAAATTGCAGTAAAAATATCAATGGGAACCCAGACAAACATTGTTTAATAGTTTTTATACATGTTTCCTGGTTTTTAAAAGCCTGCTTCTCTGAATAAGCCCCTCTTTTGGGGGTGGAAATATGTTTTAAAATAACTGCAAAAAAATAAGTGTTTGGAATCTAAAATTCAAAACAATTGACTCAGACAAATTAAATAGAATGGAAAGAAAAGATCCACAATGATGAGAAAAGACATATAAAAAGTTCTGGGCTACATTTCTCACAGCTAAACTGCCAATTATTCATTAGAGTACCTATGACGTATTAAGGATGTACTTGCGTAGATTATTTACAAGAACTAAGAAGTGATTAATAAGAGGATGGATTTGAAAACATCCTCTGTGATGTTCTTGATAACAAGTGGGCCCAGCTTTGTAATCAGACATCGTCAGAGAAAGCAGCACATCCCAAAATGGTACAATTCATTTCTGACTTCCTGCCCTCACTCACTAAAAACATAAGCAAGGAAAAATAAAATCTTCTGAAGATACATAGCAATTAAAGAAAAGTGTTCAACAAAATCACATCTTCTTCATGAAACTGCAAGACAAAAGGTCTTTCTAAACTTAAGTTCCTAAACACCTAAGATATTTCCAATACAGTAACAATGTAGTATCATGCTTTACACTTTAAATGATTCAGAATAGTGTTTTTTTTTTTCTTTTTCTGCAGATCTCAAAGGATGTTGTAAATGTAAGTTAAATAGTAGAAAATTGTTTCCTGTAAAGGTCTGTGAGTTTTGCCTCCAAATTGGTTTTAACAACATTGATGAGTAAAATGTAAACTATGTCCTTCCAGCTTGCCAGTTCTTTCTACCCACACTGTTCTACTCAGATTTATTAGATAAATTAACAAGTTACCCTTTCCCCACATTTAACTACATACAAGGATGTTTAACATATGCCATCAGATGCATTTGCGTTTGGGGGCAAGAAAGGTTTGAAGGAAACAGAAGAAAGATGAGAGCCAGTACTAATATCTGTACATAGCAAGATCTGAGACATATTTTGCATCATTAAAAAAGCATTTGTCACAGTTCTTGACCTGGTTTGGATGGCCCTCACATTGCTGGAGTGTGCAACCTGCATAGACAACAGAGGTCCTCCTGGGCCAAAGTACACTTGTTGGAGAGCCTTTCTGCCAGTGATCACCATCTGAGACTCTGGAGTAGGTCAAGTCTGCAGTCAGGGGTGCTCTTTAAGCATGTCTTTCTTTACAAATACCTTATCTAGTTACATGGGTTGTGTTTTTGTTTTTGTTTTTAATCTGGAGTTCCTCATATGTTGTGATTTTTGCAGTAGGGAGAATAATTGATTCCTGCAATCTCAGAACTATGCCTCAGGTTTAGATTTTTTGTGAAGTTGATCCTAGTATCCAATATAGGGATCTAAGCATAATCAAGACAGTTCAAATTCACAAGATTGTTTTCTGGGAGAGCACTGTTGGGCCTTCCACGTGCTTAGGAAACGGAAGACAAGCAGAAAATACTTTATTTCTAAATAAATAAATAAATAAAACTGTTGTAGATATTCATTGGGTGGGCTCACCAGGTACGACCCCTGCCCAAAAAGTCAGATATGTGACTTAACATCAAAAAATAGTTTGAACTCAGAAGTCCCTTTTCTGAAACATTACTCAAGACTCTCAGCACAGGTTTCAGTGTGAATCCACATGCATGCCAAAGCTTCTGTGTCACCCACAAGAGCTGCAAGAGCCTTACAAAATACTGTGTAAGTGGTCACACAGTTCCCAACAACCAGCTCTATAGCACATGTATTTGGTCCTATAAATAGTATCACTTCTTTCAGTGGAACTATGTTCAGTATAAGATAATGGTCAGTGTGGGATGAATGAATTTAATTGATTTTAATAATAATAATAATAATAATAATAATAATAATAATAAAAAGGAATTTGCCCTGTGACTTAAGAGGTTTCAAGGAAAGACATTTCAGCATTTTATAAAATTTTGCCTAGCACATCCTTAACTTTTTGATGTTCCCCTCAATATGAATCTTTATTTGCTTACCAGTTAGGCACTCCCACGATCTTCCTCTGGATTAACAGAGAATGCATCTTAATCAGCCAAAGGCCAAACCTCGGAAAAGGTTGCCTATATTTGTGACAACACAATAAATGATTGCAGCAAGCTGATGACAAGCAGTCCAGATGTGATCTAACTGGTCGGATGACAAAGTAATCCTCGATGGCTCTCAAAAGATGGCTTTTTGTAATTCTCTGATGATTCTACAAAGAAATCAACACCACAGTCAATCAGACTGAGGTATAATGTGCCTAACATACTGCTGGCATACAACCCATTCAGTAATGTAAAAAAAGGCCATACATCTTTATGTTACAAACATTTCCTACCTACATTTATACAGATATAAAACTGTTAGTAAAATGGAAGCTATTTGAGGCTTGTAAAAGAAAGCAGAGCATATTATCTGGATTATTTCCATTTTGGACATATTTTTTTACTTAGCCCAGTATGAATGGTTTATATTAAAACATTTAAATATTGAAAGAGGTTTTGGGTTACAGACTGATAGTAGTTCCATAAAAACAAATTATTTTTCCATTTCTACAAAATCTAATTAAACATGTGAAAACAAATGTGTTGTGTAATATTAGAGTTATTCTTCCTTGCCTTCAGTAATAATGCAGAATCCTGGTAATTCACTATGAACAGATTTTTTGGGGAGGCTATATGGCTAGTGGTTGGTTTCTTACCACTTTGTGAAAGATTTCTTGATATTTTCTTTCCACTTCCCCCTCCCCCCCACTTTTCTACTGATTTCCATTTAAAATAATTTCCAGCCTTTATGGACTTAGGAAGCGACATAGCGCCATTTGATCATTTCTAAATAATTATAAATACAAAATCTGTGACAGTAAAGCGTATAATTAATTCAATTATTCTAGTGAAAGTATACAGGATACACTTAAGCATACATATCTCCCTTAAATAAAATATGACAGGCAGATGCACGATCTCAAGACTTGTCCTTAAATGGAACCATGCCCTCTCCATGAAGAACTGAGACCTTGGCTCTAATCCATTGCTATTGCCATTAATGGTAATCTCTTGTGTAATTTGACTGAAAAGAGAAGAAACACAAGGTGATGGGATCCCTGACTTAGAAGCCTCAATTTGGCATTGTCACAAATACTTCCTACCCATGTTTAGGCAGAATGAATCTGGGCCTCTGAATGTAATTCAAGACTGAATTGCTTGGGAGCAAGGTAAACATATGCATGGAAGGAAATCTGCAGTCTCACAGATTGTATTCCTCCTCAGGCCCCAGTTCACATCATAAACCTTTACTTCAGTTGGTACTATCATAGTGACAAACCATCCTACTCATTTCCCTCTTCACCATTACTTTTGAAACATCATCTTGAGCCATGTTTTTACCTTCTGGATATTCCTTTACCTTCGCTCTTTGCTGTCTCAATAAAACATTTGTAAAATATTCCCCTTGCTCTTCCATCACCTACCTTTTTAAACTATAACATCTTCAACTCCTCTTTCTCTAGCCCTCTCAAATCAATGATTTTTCTTTGAATGTCTTGATGTTTTGTCAATAATGTACTTGAAAACAAACAAACAAAAATATTTCTTCACTATAAAATCCCACAGATAGCAGAATCACTTTTGCCTTTCTTCATTCCATCCTTTTTGCTTATACACTGCTAAAGAAACACCTGCCAACACCTCCTGCCACTGCTGTAATTGCTAGGACTCCACATATCCAGGATATATCCCATACATGACTCCTTCTTCACAACTTAATTTGACCATCTCACACACAACATCAGGATTTTTTATCCCTTCCATTCCCAATAGCTATAGCTCCTCTCCTCCCTTCTCTCCACTTCAGTGTCAATGCTGACAGCATTTCTTCCTAATTGTCTTCTCTGGATTCTCTTGTCAGTTTTGCCTGCAGCCTTCCTTCCATGAAACCCTTTATATCTCAACTTTGCATGCCTCTCTGTCTTTCTATCAAAGCATTCATAGCATGCTTATCATCTCAGAAGTCAGGTTTCTGCTCTGGCTTTACTACCATTCACTTCATTGATTCTTTCAGGATATTCCTTGTGTGTCAGATCACACAAGAGGAGACAGGAAGGTCAGCCACATTTGCATCTCTTTTAAAGGCCCATGGGCAAATATCTTAGTATTATCGTAACTGTTCAGTAGATTGGGATCTTACAACATAGATTTCTGAATTGTCACGAACCCACTTACAGAGTAGTTAGTTTTGATTTTACTGTCTGATAAGATATTAAGTTCAAGTTCTGAAATATTTTTCTTTAGCAAGAGATCATTATAAGCATAGTGATACATAACTGTACTGTAATAAATAAAATGCTAACTTGCCGTATTTGTCTGCATCTACAATACACCATATAATTTTATTATGGAGTGCCCTGAAAATATTTGCTGATAAAACTCAATGTGAAATGAGTGTAAATAATCCAATAAGTAGAGAAGGTAGATACAAGAGATGAGAAAAACTGAGAGAGGAAAGAAGCAAATGTAGTAAGTAGGTTTTGCAGGACTGATTTGACTTTAACATAATGCCCTGAAGACAGCTGTAGCACAACAGTACAATACAGCTAAATGAACAGATGTGTGCACCAACCACACGTTCATAAAATAAGAGGTAGCCTTTTTATATGAATGTCTGCTAAAGGAATAAAAATAGAAAATAATGTATTTCCAGTCCAGGAAAGGGTAAAATTTTCAACCCATACAGAATGGCTGGTCTTTAACTCTCCCTCTTTATTAGTGTAGTAGTAGAAATGGGAAAGTTCAATTTATCATCAGCAGTAAGATTTCCAGTCTGATGTGTTTTTTACAGGCTTAATATGTGATATGCTATTATTAGTAACTTTTGTTGTTAGTATAACCAAGTTATAATTTAACCTGATTACCAACATAACCCTTTAATACAAACCACAGGAGATTTGATAGAAGAAATGTCCATTAAATAAATATAATATCACTTTGTTCTATTTAAATAAATAATAAGACTCACTACCTTTTAGAAAAAGACCAAATATATATCTGTCGATCTGCAACCACACTGAAACAGCAAATACAAATGGTATGAATCATGAGACAAATGGAAGATGGATGTTACCTTCTGTGTGTTGTGATAAGATATTATCACTCTTCTACAAGAAGATTGATGGAGCAGTCTAATGAGAAACATTGTTTAAAGAAGAGAAAATACTCTGACAAAAAACAGTTGTTCAAAGTTTCACCACTTCTGAACTGTTCCTTGGGAACAATAATATGTGGTCATTCATATCCATAATGCAATAGAAGTCTAGAAGTGTTTGGATAGCATAAATATTTTATAAAGGGTGATAAGTCAATTTACCAGTTAGATACTTGAGAACTGTAACATTAGCACCATGAATCTTTTCCTACTGAAATTTACGTCAACAATAAGGATTATTCCATCATCAGCAATTCGCAGATCTTTAAAGATGAATAAAATCTCCAAGCACATGCTAATAGGTAGATAATTCCTAAGTTGTAAGAAGCTTCAAGCCATACTAAGCATGGTAATTTTGGGGTAAGACCTTTTCAACATAGTCCGTGTGTGTCTACAGAGATTATAGGCAATATTCATCTTACCTCACATTAGCAATCCAAACGCAACGTGTCAAGTACTAGTCTAGGATGTCTATCAAAATACCTCCAAAGGGCAATTTCTTCCATTTCAAAATCCTCATTAAATTGACTATCTGCTTCCTCATTTTCTAGCCAACTAACCTATACTAAACATCTATCTTTTTTTAAAAAGAAGTTAGGTGTTATTAATTCCACCCATTGTACAAAGTCTGTGAAGTGCCACTCTAAGTATAGTAAACAAGTAGAATGAGTGCTAGAAGCATCAATAAGTTAGAACTCTTCATTAGCTTGGTGTTTGGCGTAAGTTGGCATCACACCACTAAAGTTCCTGCAAAGGGCTTGGCCTCAGAAATGACAATGAATTTTATGTTAAAACTTACCAAAAATGTACCCTTCCTGTATGTCTCACTGCTGATGGTAACAGCAGAATCCCTTACCAAGAGACATTCTGTTCATTCCATTAGGTCTGATTCACTGCTCACTTACACCAGTGTGAATAAGACAATGAATGACAATGAAATCATTATAGACACACCAAGATTAATGAAAAAAAAAGAACCAGAAGAATCAGGGGAATCATATGTAACTCAAGCTATGGACTCTTTTTTGTTTATGTCACAGAATTTGCCCCATTGGTTTCACCAACTTTGCTCCTTATTCTCTTTTTATATTTTGAAACTCTTTTTCTAGGAAAATTAGTCTTGTTAAACTAATTACAATGAGCATTGTGTATATGTGTGTATCCGCATATGCATCTGTGTGTTTCTCTCTCCCTTACTGATGTGGGCCATCCTTCAAAGTTTCTGAAACCACTACACAATTTCATTAGCCAACATGCCAGAGTGGAGTCACTATGAGCAACATTACGTTTCTACAACCTTCACAGATACGGATAGCCAGAATGAGGAAATAACCCCTATCAATAGTCCTGAAAAGGCTGTAGTGTGACTCTGTATCTTATTAGACACTGGAGAATCTAACCACAAAATATTTCTTTATGAGAAATTGCACTTCAGTATCTTCACTGTTTGGAGACCTACTAGCAATAAAGTGTACCACCCACTGTTAAATTCCTCTCAAACTGCTGAGAAAATGCCTAAGTGGCTACAGATGCAAGATCTCTTGTTAGGATTAATACACTGCAGAATAACATCGCTATCATCCAGAGCAGCCAGCCAGGTGGAGCATGACATATCTTCCTGAGCCAGCACCCATCCCCGCAGCAGCAGACTGCAAGCACAGAGCATAGATTGCATAAAATTCCTTGTCCAGCACAGACTGGACTCTCCTGTGGGGAAAGGCCATGCCCTTAATTCTCTGTGTGAAATACATCTGTTGCCCTATAGCAAAAGGTGAGATATCACAGAATCACAGAATCACAGAATAGTCTAGGTTGGAAGAGACCTCCAAGAGCACCGAGTCCAACCTCTGACCTAACATTAACAAGTCCTCCACTAAACCATATCCCTGAGCTCTACATCTAAACGTCTTTTAAAGACCTCCAGGGATGGTGACTCAACCACTTCCCTGGGCAGCCTATTCCAGTGACTAACAACCCTTTCAGTAAAGAAGTTTTTCCTAATATCCAACCTAAACCTCCCCTGGCACAATTTTAGCCCATTCCCCCTTGTCCTGTCACCAGGCACGTGGGAGAATAGACCAACCCCACCTCGCTACAGCCTCCTTTAAGGTACCTGTAGAGTGCGATAAGGTCACCCCTGAGCCTCCTCTTCTCCAGGCTAAATAGTCCCAGCTCCCTCAGCTGCTCCTCGTAGGACTTGTTCTCCAGACCCTGCACCAGCTTCATTGCCCTTCTCTGGACTCTCTCAAGCACCTCCATGTCCTTCTTGTAGTGAGGGGCCCAAAACTGAACACAGTACTCGAGGTGCGGCCTCACCAGAGCTGAGTACAGGGGATAGTACCAACAATGATAATGCTGGTGCTGGTATTGATATAAATTCAGATCACAGTCCAGCCCTGACAGATTTGAACCATTTCTGTGTCATGCGATCACCTTGGAGTTCAAGACCCCTTTTCTTTTAAATGGAACAAGGCACAAATCAGGGAGCAAAAGATAACTTACACTGCTGCCTTCAGTGCCATATATTGCCCTCAGAACAGGGGAAAGAAACAAAACATCCCCACCTCAAGTCTCTCCCTCTGCATTTGTGCTTCAAGCTTCCTAGCTCAAGGAAACCGAGTGGCACATGAAGATGAACAGCCGGGAGAACCTGAGGTGTTGGGAGATATCTGGCCATTCTCCACCCCAGCCACTTCGTAATGACATCGTTTTTGCCAGTGGCATTTCTATGAGAGGGAATAAAAAACCATAAAACAGCAAAAAAAAAAGAAAGAGCACCACCTTGGTCTAACTAATATTCCCTTTTCTACTTGTTTTATATTACACAACCAAGTGTGCTAACACTAAAACACCACCTCGTCCATGAAGAAGTATGAGTTAGAACAGCTGTAGCCACAGTGTAAGTGCCCTTGAACATGCTGAATTTTTCCAGTGTATCACAATTACAGAAACACCTGTGCCAAACAGCTTTCTTCTGATCCTCTATAAAAGTTCACAAAGCCCTCAAACTTTCTCATTTCATACAGGTCTGCACTGCCTTGAAGCCAGCTCCATACGTCTCAATATGGGATACTGCAGAATTTTTCCTTTTCATGCCTCTAAACATAAAATAAAGGGTATGTGCAGGTGCACTGGTAGATATATGATTCTGTTGTTTGACAGTAAGGCATAAGACAAAATATAATATTCACTTACTTGATAGAGCCTTCTGACAAAACTACTCTCAAAAATAAATTAAAAGCACAAATTTTTTGACAAAAAAAAAAAAAACTCATGCTGTATTATTTGGGAAAGTGTATTCTAGATATCTGCAGATACAACTATTCCACAACTATATGTTACATATTGTTTTTTTCTGCACTGTCTGTTTTTGGAGTGGTTTTTTTGGGGGGAGGGGGGTTGAGAGGGGAGGGTTGTTGAATCACGGCAGAAGCCTCAGGACTGAATGTATTTGGCTAGATTGTTATTTTACAAACAAGATGCTTATAGCTGCACTAGCCTTAGGAACTGCTGGCTACAGCCTATCACATTATTTACATTGAAAACTACCCAAAGTGTCTGTTTAAAAAGGGTCGGAAGAAAGTCACCCTTAGCAGTCACCACAGAAAGTGTGGCTGACTCCTTCAGGCAGAGCTCCAGAAAAGGGAAAGGGAAAAAGTCAGCTACCAAGCCTAAGTGTTTGGCGCATGCAGGATCACAGCCTGTAGATAAAGCTGCCCTATGAAAGACACGGAGTGTGCAGTCATTACACAACCTCCCAGGTCTTGTCTCTCTGCAGCCATTCCTAGCGATTGGAAACTTCTCCATATCCAAAAAAAAAAAAAAAAAATCAGCAAGGAACAGTTTTAATAATGTATTTGTCAGAAAGGCATGATTTTGCAATCTTAGAGAGGAGCGGCTTTCCACCATCCCCATTTACATAGCCCACTGTGGAAAAAAAAAAAAAAAAAAAAAAAAAAAAA
>MU012713.1:2597-14997 GCA_011074415.1 Stictonetta naevosa | reverse complement strand
CTTGTGTCAGACATCTGGCTTAAGTTGGGACAAATCACTATTTGGAGTTGTCTGTTTTTCTCTGCTGACTGCAAAGAGACCATAGGTGATTATTTTAGGCCATTCACCTTTCAGACAGTGAAGGTTAGTTGAGATGAATCCTATCTGTAATTGTGGAAACCCAGATGGCAGGGGGAAAAAAAAAAAGAAAAAAGAAAAAAGAAAAAAAGAAAAAAAAAAAGAAACAAGAAACAGAACAACAACGGCTAAAATAAATGTTCCATGTTTCTTGCATTTATTCAGAAATGAGAAGGCAGACGCTGCATTTAAAACCAGTGCATAATGTTCTGTGCTAATCATGTAAAAGCCACAGCAAAGAAAACAACATTCTCCATGCGTGTGGATGTGTGTAGAGGGACTAAGCAGTTTAACACATGCTTATGCTTCCAAAATATATTTTGGATTGGACCCAAATTAAATTTAGTCAGTCCCGAGCACCTGTTTAAGGCTGTGATGACACTGCCATATGGTGGGTCAGTCGCTGCACGCATGCAACATGGTCAGCCTTATTTGGTCAGCTCAAGCAATAATAATGCAGACACCTATCCAGGATCTAAAGTACGCTTTTGGTGCATAACATCCCTAGGAATCAAGGCTATGTTTATCCAAGGTAACTAGCCTACAGCTGTCTTGGGCTACCTGCCCACGATATAGCCAGGTCTTGAACTATGGGAATACCTGAGGGTGCCTCATACTGCCACAAATCTCAGAAATATGGGGTGCAAAAAACATACCTTCCACCCCTCCATCCTCACCTCCACCTCTATCCTTATGCACCACTCTACCAATACTTACAATGTGGTACTCAGTGTAATCTCGTTTGTTCAAAAAAAGCTTAAATAGAAGAAAAGTACATCACGATTTCTAGTCTTTGTGTTTCCTTTGTACTATTTTTGGTCTTTTAACAAGCACAAAGGAACCACAGTGTGATGTCACACACCCACCGTGGATGGCTATGTCAGGCACTGTAGCATAATATGAAAAAAATATCAAAGCACTTGGCCTTTACAGTAAAAGCCAAGGTTCAACAATAATTTAAGAAAAATAAGATCATTAACAAAACTTGTTCTTCTTGGACCATAATTAAATGCAAGCACAATTATAAACCTACCTAAAAGTAGGGAAAATTATTTTAAACCAGTTAATTCAGGACTTGGAAGTCATTTGCATTCACAGACTAAAAAAAAAAAAACACCAACAACAAAAACATACATACAAAGACAACCCTAATCTGGGGGATATTTTTATTGGTATTTTTATTAAGCTCTAAAAAAGTTATATTTCAAATAGAAATTAAACTATAGGAAAATACGTTTATATATACGTTTATATATAATATATATATATATATATTTCTTGAAAATATAGATATTAATCAAAAACATGATATCAGCAAGAGTTTTTTTGTTTTGTTTTCTTTTGTTTTTTCGTGCATGAAGAAAAACATTTAAAACTAGATTTTTGAAATAGGAATTCAGCCTGTAAAATGCTTAGTTATTTCTATCTGATATGAATCGATCCAAATGCCTGTGTATAACACTTGATACCCTGTTGCCCCAGATTCATCTGATTTTTGCATTGGCTGCTGTGTTTGAATGTGATAGTGCTATGACTTACATTGCCAGCATTTCACTGGTATTTTCTCTGTTAATTTCAGTTAATCAGTTCCTTTAAAATCAAGGGAAGATTTGCATTCACTCTTTCTGTCTTCAGTCTTTCAAGTGGATAGTTACCTCTCAAACATCTCAGCTTAGGTTTCCCTTTCTGTCACCAGAGGGTAGAAATCCTCATTGCTTGTTTGCTAAGGACCAGGAATTTTTGTGTGTCATTCATAAGGCTAAATGCACACATTTCAATGTGAGCTAGCCATCTGTGCTCTCTTGTTGTCTACAGACAGAAAGAGAAACTCTTTGGTCATAGCTCATCTCATCTTGAAGTAATTGCTTAAAATTTCTCAGATTAACCATACCCTAAAATTGCCTATATCTCCACTTGAAACTAAAAGATTCCAGGGAGATTGGGTCAGTGTTTGTTTATCAGTTTCAGACAACTATAATTACACACAGAGAATCCTACTTCTTATTGTCTCAGCCACTGCACTCCAAGGTGACTGCTCACTTTTTCCGGATGGGTTTTGGCTGTGCCAATCATCAGAAGTGATTGAAACTTGCTCTGCTTTTGTTGTTTATGTTTAACACCACATCAATAAATAGACACAGGTTTATGGTTTAAGAAAACCTAATAGTTTCAACAGGTTTGTTTGGGCTCAGTTTGACTCCATAGCCCAAACCTAACAGTCTAAGAAGAAAAAAATAAACTTTTAAATAAACCAGGTTTACTGGTAAATCTGTTCCTCCTGATGTGACATTATCTACACTACCTAATAGTGCTGTGTGAAAGAAGTGTAGCTGTATAAGCAAAACAGCTGGTGTTGAGCACTTGATGGCCACGCCATAGCCATTTCTTGAGTATTTGCTTGGGACTAGCTGTAGTCTGTACCCACAGACTGCAATCCCATTTACAGACATAAGGCATTGAAGAACTCCTGGAATATATCTCATGGTTTACTTTAATCTAAAAAGAATAGAGTTTGCACACTCCAGGACTGCCACATAATGCAAACCAAGGCAAGGTAAATTAAGACAATTGGGAAATTTGCTTCAGAAGCACACTTCTAGTCTAAAGTAAAGCACTGATGTAGATGCATCCACTAATAAGTGTGATTAGGGTTTATTATCATACAAGCTATATGCAGTTACCTGCAGTCAAGAAGACATATTTTACAGATGTAATATAACAATGTAAGGGCCATAACCTTAATGGTGAAATGTTTTCTTATTAATTTCTTTGTCCATAGTAAAAAGCACATTTATGTAATCTGGACTGTTTTTCCCTTGAAGTTATATTATTTCATTGTCAGGAAACGAAGAGTCTTTTTATCTTAAGAAATCTGATTACATGTTAGAGTTATTGACTTTTTATTTATTTATTTATTTTTTAGGAAGATGCTCATTAAGATCTTTTGTCTGCAAAACAAATATGTTTTCCTATGCCATAGAGCAACCAAATTCTAATTGCTGGCTTCATTATACAGAAAAGTAGAAGTGTAACAATCAAGAGCCTTATTACATATACATAATTGAGTTTCATTGCAACTTATGAAAACATAAACTGTCTTAAACACACTTACAGAAAATGTCGCATCATCAAATCAACACTTTTATTATACAAAAGTAATTGTGTTTAAAGACACCAAACATATGTTACACATACAAGGCAAAAAACAAACAAACAAAAAAACCACAACCAACAACAAAAACCTCTAGTATGATTCACATGTCCCAGCAGCTTTTGGATCTTCAAGAGTTGTTTTTTTTCTTATTTATTTATATATTTATTTATTATTATTTATTTACTTTTTAAAAAATATTTTAAATTAATATCATCTAAAACTAAGGCCAGTGGAAGTAACAGCAATTAAGCATACTTCAATTGTTTGTGGACAAAGCCATTTGAATAAGGTCTCATTTGGTACAGAAGATAGGATTAATTCAGAATTCTATGAGGTAGACATCTGCAGCTGAATTGTTTTTAGTGGCATCAACTTGCAGTTTGATTTTGGATGCATTTGGGGTTTTCCTTGCAGAATTCCTGAGAGGAACAAGAAGTCCTTTGCAAGACTGTTTCTCTTCTTAGCATGTTTCTTCACTACAACAAAGTGATTTACATGGGAATGAGCCTTCAGGTATACAATAGCTCCAGCTAATGATAAAGGGAACAGCAAAACAACCCGATATCTTATGAGTAGAATAAAAGAATAATTTGTCTTATTTTACTAAAACAGAGGAGTCTCAGATTGGTAGTCTTTCTTGTACATATGATGTGTGGCTTGGATATTTTTTTTCTACCTGGGGATCACCTTAATTCTCAAGTGAAAATCAAATCGTCTTGTCTTTAGAAACACATCATTATCTAGGATTTGGACTTGATGGTCCTTATGGGTCCCTTCCAACTTGGGATATTCTATGATTCTATGAGTAAGGGAGCCATATACCCATGTTCTCCTGAGTTTCAGCATTTCTCTACATTAAATGTATATAGGTATATATGTACTTAAAATATCATCTTCCTTTTCCCACTGTGCCACATCTTGCGCTTTGGATTAAGCTAATCTAATTCTCATATTTTAAATGACCACTTAGAGAAACATTTAAAAATTCATGTTGATATTTAGATTTCACCAGTTGCTCTGAGTTTAATTATCATTATTAGTGACATTCACTTCTAATGCAAATAATATTTTAGGGTGCTAGTCTTGTTTGCGATGACACTGTATTATAAATAAACACATAGGAAAGATCAGTTCTCTAAAAAGAAGAGTCTGAACTCTTAGGAGGATATAATAAATTGGGATGAATGGACTTAGGCAATAGTTCATAATACACCCATAGCAGGAAACAGATTTTCTGGTTCCTAGTTCAGAGCCTTATCTAAGGGATGACATTTCTAATTCAATCTCATCTCAGTTAATCTAATCATCGGGTAGTAAGTTCCATATTACACCCTTTTCTGATCCTTAGGAATAAGTAATTAGTTCAGTATAAGCATCTGACATTTTTTTTTTTCTTGACCATTAATAAAGAACTGTGCAGCTATTCAATCCAGTCTGTAGCACCTTGACTGACTTTCTCGACAAATAAATGGTTAGAGCAGGAAATAATTTTTTTTTTTTTTTCTTCTCCTTGGGATTCACAGAATCTCCTTTGCCTTATCCATCAACTCTTCTGCTAGTATTTGTAATGTGCCCTAATGTGACATCTTTGCTTGGTTCCACATGTTTTATACATCAGTTCCTCTAACATTCAAAACATTCAAGTAGACTTTATAGAGATCTATTCAGAGACTGATATATGTGCACTATTAATTGTATATATTATATATAGTATATGAAGCGAGTGGGAGAAAGAGAGAATCTGATTACTCTAGGACAACGTCTCCTTTCAACCAATAATAATTTAACATCTCTATTAACTACCTTTTGATGTTCTCTGTAGAGGGTACATACTGTTTTATATACAGGATGCATAATAAATTCCTATGAGATTATGCTGCAATTGAGTAGAAAGTCTATAATGCATAAGTGATGGAGCTGCAAAGCAGCTAGGAAGGATTTTCCTTTCAAAATAAGGTCACATATTTATATCTCATAGGGCAACATGGTGGGTTCTGGGGAGCAAGAGGCACTGAGTTGCACTTGCTGACTTGCACAGAGTTAGCTTGGTGTACTAACGCTTTCTTTACATTCGATGCTGCTGAACCCGCAACCAGGGATTTGGGGTGACTGTCCTCAAAACAGAGAAAACAGAGGATGGGCCTAATCTCAGCTATCATTAGCTAAACAAGGCATCTCTTCTCAGGTAGGCTCTCTCTCTTAGGTGAGATACTTTGACTGTGAAAGGTGCCCACTTGCGCTACATGTGCTTTTCCCCTGATGCCAGAAGGAGCCTAGGGGAGCCTAGCACAGACTAGACACCAGTGTCTTGCAGGCAGTAAGTTGGCAGTGGAGCATCCAGTTCACTGTCTGAAAGCAAGATACTCTATATCTCAGCTGTATCTCCAGTCTTCTGAGACTTCAGAATATATTTTTACTTTTTCTGGCAAAGAAACTGTATGCTGTAATAGTTATCAGACCTGCCTCATAAGAAGGGAGCTATATACCAATCTGTGTTGGCATCTGACAAACCAGGAATATGAAATTTTTCAAATCCAGAATGGCAATGCATTGTACAATCAATGCCTGGAGCTTCCACTTGGTGTTACAGATCCTATCCTGTACCAGCCTGAAGTTCTGTTGAACTGATAAGTGTCTAGAGTAAATATTGCTTTGGACAAATCAATGTTTTTCATGTGAGTAATTTACTGCAGGCAATGCATACCATCTCAAATGGCTTATGATACACTGAAGATCTTTGCCTACCTTCCATCAGTTTGAAAAATCTTGTTTAAATACTTGCCTTGTTTAAAGTTGGAAATATGGTCACAAAATATTATGTCTTCATGTAGTAGCTACATATTGGAAAATAAATAAATAAATCGGATATTCTTAGATATATCAATAAAAAGCTATGTAACTTTATTCATAGAATCCTGAAATTGTCAGTTAGAAATAAGGCTCAAAGAATTGACATTTTTTTAAATTATTATTATTTATTTATTTTTAATTCAAGGTTAATTTTTCAAAGAGGTATCAGTTTGTTAAGACTAAACTTGTCTATTAAAAAGGGTTAATTCCAAACAGAGAACCCTCCCACTTTGAAAACTGTAATGGAGGAATATGCATAACTGCCAAAACATGGTATGTAGCTTCTCAAACCAAGAGAAAAAATGCTAAAACTAAGCAAAACAAAAATTCAAGTCAAAGGAGCTGGTTTAAGTGGTTTGCATTTCAGGATATAAGTTAATGCATTAGAATGTGTTTTAAAAATGACTGAAAAAGAATTGAACCTGAAAAACAAACTCGGATTCAAACTTTTTTTTTCTTTCTTTTTTTCTGAGCATCAATTAAAAAAAAAAAAATCCTGTTTTCCTTATCTTGGATAAGATCCCTTTTTGACATATTTAAAGTTGTCTCAGGTTAAAAAATATATACACTTGTGGCTTTGTTTCAATGAAAACCACTGCCACATACCATATTCCACATGGCATTTGGGTGTGATGTCTATGTATTTCCCAAAGAAAGCATGTATGTCTGCAACTGCATTTGTCCACAGTTAGGCATATAATGTACAATATACATACACCGAAGTGCACTTGTGAGAACAAAAGACAGAATGTAGGGATTCATATTTGTGTAGGGACTCTGAAAACACTCTGATTTTCTCTTATTCACAGAAATTTGTAAAGATTTACATCTCTAAAATGAAGTAAAGTGAGTGAATGAGTGAAGTCTCTTTCGACCACCTCCACTCTGCAAAACTGAGCATGAGATCCAACATGCACTTGTTTTCTTACAAATATTTCTATTTCCTCCCAGAGAATCCACCTCACACAAATTAGATGTGAGGTTATATAGTTTTTTGCTTGTTTGTTTGTTTGTTTTCTCCCAAATAGTAGTTAAAAAATAAAGTATCTAAAAATGAGAAAATTCCCAAAGCACATGGTTGAATGAGAGGTCCCTATCTCTCTGTGTTCCTCTCATCTAAATTGCAGGAGCGGGGTAGTTCTGTTTCTGACCTAACCAAAGAAGTTGTGAGCTTCTGATTCACTCAGAGACCCTGATTCATTCACAGTCTTGGGGCAGATCCATCCTCACCATTTGCTTAAGGCGAGCAAAAAAACACACAAGGGCTTTCAATTCTCATTTAAGATTTAGCTGGACACATAGTAGAGCCACATATATTTTTAAAAAAGAAATCTCAGCATGAGGAAGCTTAAAAAACAGTGTGTCAGCAAAACTGTTTCTTTTCAAGATGAGTCTTTCAAGCAGGATGCAAATCTTCAGTTCTGCAACTGTTTGTGGTTTGTTGGGTTTCAACAAACTACACTGTTATATCATGATCCTCAGGAAAGTCTCTTTCTGATCTTTCTTAGTCTGGGCTGTGTTGATATTCCCTGCTCATCTCCAGAGCCTGCCTCTTTCAAGGCTTCCTCTAAATGGTTTTCTATCAATGCCAGCCTGTCCTCTAGAATCTTCTCCAGATGAATACACTCAACTAGATTGTAGGAATAAGTTATTTACCCTCTATGTACAACTATAACTGCTGTAACAAAGCAAACAGGAGTTTTGCTCCCTGTTGTCTAGTTTTCTCTTAAGAGATGTGGAGCCTTTGGACACTGCAAGCTGATGTGCTACTCAACAAGTTTAAAATATCTCATTGAAAAGTCAAATAACAACAAACAAATGACACCAGTGAGAAAAACAGTTCCCAGTAAGTGTAAACAATACTGAAGAAAAATACATTATAAATCTGAAAGGGAAAAGATATTAAAAAACAATGGGGCAAAAAGAAGCTGAAGTATAAATCTCTAGATTAATAAAGCTGCAAGTTTTCCTTCACAAAATTATTACTATATATATATATATACATATTACAGCTTTAATGCTAGTGTGCCTGATTCTGTACTCATTTTGACTAGTAGACTACATAGTGGGCAAGAGCATTTAAAAACATAAAACCAGTGTAATACAAAGGACAGCTGGCTCAGCAGTGCAAGACCAATGCAAGCATAGCTTCCCACTTCTTGTTGCCTCATGTTATGCTCTCAGTTCATCACCTTGCTGACTCAGATTTTTTTTCCTCTGTGTGTATGTGTCTGTGGGTGTGTGTGTTTGTCTACACACGGGTATGAGAAAGCAAGGATGTGGTGCACTTGTATGTGATGGGATGTGACTACTGGTTTGGAGTCTTTGACATCAGAGGAGCAAAGAAAACGAAAAGCAGAGAAGACAGACATTGCTCAGTCACAAACTGAGCTCTGGCTTTACCATGCAACAGGACTGAGTCACCCAACCTTAAACCTACCCTCCCCCCCCCCCCCACACACACACCCCACCACCTCCCAGCCCAACCACCACCTCTTCAAACTCCTCCTGCTGGTAAGGACACTGCTCTAGAGTGGCATTCACCTGATAAAAGTGTTTACATTTATGGAGACTGACTGGCTGGGAGGAAGGTAATGAAATGTGATATTTCACATAATGGTGCAGTGCAGAAATCATGCACAGTGACTGTCAAGTGTCAACATTCAGTGAATAAGACCAACTTGAAATGGAAGATGAAGTCAGTAAATTATTTTTGCATTGTACTGAATATCCAGACAGAGACTGGCCTCATCATGGACTCAGATCTCCAGTCTCATTTGACAGCGATGCCTGTGTTGCCTTTGCTTGCCCTTAGCTTTTCAAAGCTCTATATTTTAAAGGCTCAGACAACAAAACCCACTGTGAGTAAATACTGACAAACTATTAACCCATAACCAAGGATAGGCTGTAAGCAGCAGTTTAAATAACACATTCATTTTCTCTTTGTATTCTGTTCTTTTCTGTTCTCTTGTGAGATGCATAAAAGTTTTCTGTAGATTTTGGACTTTGATAATGTCTTTTTTCTTTCTAGTCTTTACCTTAAAATATCTGACTTTGAGCAAGTTGCTCTCCTGCTTCTCAGTCTTTTCAAAGAATGAATGATGTAAGGGTCCTCTGCAAAAGAAGTTTGGTATTAACTATGGCGGAGTAAAGACTGGAAGACTCAAGTTCATGTGTTGCTAAAATACAGCTTGGGGATTCTCTTAGATGTCACATATTCCTTTACAGGAGTTCCTGGATAGCAATTATGAACTCATGCTTCACATCATGAGATGTGGTTGTTATGATTATTTGGAGGAAAACAAGAACATGAACAATTCCCTGAAGTAGAATTCTGCAGGCTCTTTCACTGCCTGGTGCTTTCTTTTATTCGTTTTCTGGTTCAATTTTCCTGTCTCCTACCAATCAGAATACCTTCTATTCTTTCTGAGGATGATTTTTTTTTTTTTTTCTCCTTTTACACAGCTGTGTCTTGCTGTTTTCCTCCGTGATTTTCTTTTTTCCTTTTTTCTCCCCCCTGCCCCTCCCTCCCCCTTTTGAGTACTTACAGTTAAATCTGCCTCACTTCAGCTTCTCTCACACATCTAGTTTCTCTTCTGCTACTACTCAGATTGCACCTGCTTTCTACCTCTTCTCTTATCATGTTTTGACCCTTTGATGACTGGTAGCCTCTCAGGTGTTAGCTTCCACAGCCATCACCCTCACTTTTTGCCTCCAGGGCTATTTTTTGCAACATCTGCTTTTATTGATGGTCTCTCTTCTACTGCTGCTGTTTTCTTTTCTGTTTCAGAGTGAGTAGTGAATCTCACCTGAGCCCTGAGGGTTTCTTCTGCACTCCTGGGGATGCAGTTTAGTCACTGACATTTTCCCTGCTAAGAGTTGTCACTGTGATTGCTTGTATGTGGCATTTCTTCGGCATGAGAAAACATGCCCTACCAAGAAATATTTGCTTTTGACCTTCTATGCTTATTATGTGTCCATAGTACCTTCCTAGAATTATAGAATCATTTAAGTTGGAAAAGACCCTTAAGATCATCAAGTCCAACCATTACCTAACACTGCCAAATACCCCATTGAACCATGTCCCTAAGCATTACATCCACATATCCCTGAAATACCTCCAGAGATGGCAACTCCACCACCTTCCCGGCCAGCCTATTCCAATGCCTAATCACCCTTTCTGTGAAGAAATGTCTGAGACACTGCTCAAATAAAAAGAGTGGAGTAATAGACGGTGATTGATAGTTTTCACTTTGCTTGCATGATGCATGCAGCTCCCCTCATTCACTGCCCATTTAGGTAAGACACTTTTTACAAAAAAAATGTCTTTATTTTGAATTGTCATAGGTTCTTTACTATATCTTACTGCTCCCTCACAATACCAGAGAAGAGTCTAAGTCTGTCAGCCTTGTTCTATTTTGAAAGGATGTCTAAGGCTTTTTAGAAAAAAAAAAAAAAAAAAAAAAGTTTAAAAAGATGAGAAAAACTATAGCAAACTTTTGGAGATCATAAAGGGAACAGTATAGACACACAGTGTCATAGCACAGTTATTCATGACCTAGTGGGAATAGTAGGAGAGAGAAATGTTTTAGCTCTTCAGTTTAAGATATTCAAGACTTTGCCAATATCCAAGGTTAGCAGAGTAATAGGTAGATTTTCACTTGTTTATGTAGACCAAGGATGTCTGAGCAAAAATAACAAATAAAAAAGCCCACAACACTGATCATGTGCAAATTTGAAATTATTCTGACACTTAGTGATTACTGCTACGCAGTCTTTTGGAAAGGCTGCATCCCTTAACAGGGAATAGCATACTAGCAGTGTTAAGGTAAGCCCTTCTGACACGTGCTGTTGCAGAAATGTTTGAATAAACAAACATTATAATAGTTGGAACTGCTTTATTCAGTCTTAATATGCATCTCAGATACACATATTATCTTGACAGGCCTGAGCAAATGCACAAAACGTGGCAGTTTGTTGTTGTTGTTGTTGTTTTGTTTTGTTTTCTTGAGGCTGGCATTGCAGCTACATGTATCTATGCCAGCTCAGTGGCTAACAGATCAGTTGAAGACCTCATTCCTTCCTTAATCCTGATTTTTACCCCCACCAATTCAACTGTACAAGCATGTCTGGGTGGCCATCCTTTAGTGCAGGAGGAATGAAAAATAAATAAATAAATAAATAAATAAATAATGGAAATCTTTCTCTGAACATTGTCTTTAGTATGAGGCAAATATAATCAAGCTACAAAATACTGAGCAAAGCAGTTAGAGCAACAACAACAAAAGATATTGGCACCATAGAAAACCTAGTTGTCCTGGTTTCATTTAAGACAGAGTTAATTTTCCTCCTAGTAGCTGGTAGGGTGCTAAGTTTTAGATTAGGATGAGAAATGTGTTGATAACATGCTGATGTTTTAATTGTTGCAGAGCAGTGCTTACACTAAGCCAACAACCTTTCAGCTTCTCACTCTGTCCTGCCAGCAGGCAGGCTGGGGGTGCAGCAGGAGATGGGAGGGGACAGACCCAGGACATCTGACCCAAACTGGCCAAAAGGGTATTCCATACCATCTGATATCATGCTAAATAATATATAGGGGTGGAAGGGCCGTGTGCTGGGGGTAGGCTGGGCATCAGTCAGCAGGCGGTGAGAAATTACATTGTGCATCACTTGTTTCATACACATTATTATTAGTAGTACTATTATTATTATTATTAATATTATTATCCTTTCCTAATAAACTGTCTCTATCTCAGCCCACAGGGTTCATTTTCCTGTTTCTCTTCCCCATCCCAGAGAGGGAGGGTGGAGGGTGAGTGAATGGCTGTGTGGTGCTTAGCTGCTGGCCGCGTTAAACCAGAACACTAGTTTAAATCAAAATAGTACAGCCACGGTTTCACTAAAATTTCTCTTAGACACTTCACGGTACATGCAGATGTCAAATACTGGTTTTCTGGATATGAACCTGGAAGAACAGTTGGGTCTTCTTTGGGTCTTCTTGCAGTGCAATTAATTCAATTATTTTCATTTGCTATTGCTTTTTTTTTTTTTTTCCTTTTTTTTTTTTTTTTTTTGCAATCAAGTCCAGGATTCAGCAATTCTGAGGTTTGTAGGGCAGCAATGAAGAAGAGAAGCTAGCTACAACATACTGTTTGAAAGCATCTACTTTCCCTAACTGAATGACGTTGTTTTACTACAAAGTGAAAGAAGTAAATTTATTTTTATTTATTTATTTATTTATTTATTTATTTTTACCTTTGGGGTGCTGCCTTGCATTTA
>MU012712.1:6969-17113 GCA_011074415.1 Stictonetta naevosa | reverse complement strand
TTAAAGAAGCAATTAACTAAATTAGTGTTAGAAACCCAACTTCCTTGGGTAAAATGCTTACCTTTAGCACTCCTCCAGGTTCAAACAGCACCAAGAAAGGATATAGGAATTTCACCAAATGAGATGCTGTTTGGATTACCCTATCTGGGCAGAAGGGATGAGAAACTGCAATTCGAAATGAGAGTTTTCTTAAGAACTGTATTCTGGGGTTGTCCTCTTCTTTGTCATCTCTCAGGACCATCTTTGACCATCTCTCAGGCTGTTGGCTCAAGCCCCACCTTTGGAATTCCCATTTCACCACCATCAACCAGGAAATTGGGTCCTGATTCCGACGTGGAAAGAATCAAAACTCCAGCCTGAATGGGAAGGACCATTCCAAGTACTACTAACCACTGAAACAGCCGTAAGAACTGCGGAAAAAGGTTGGACTCACTATACTCCAGTGAAGGCATCCGTCGACCCTAGTACCTGGGAAGCTGTTCCTACAGAAGACTTGTTGGAAGTTAAAATTGAAAAGAAAAACCTCATAATGGACTCTGAGCAGGATAAAAGCTTACAACTGTAAATTAACCTTTTATTTTCACAGGTAACTAATGAGTGTGACTTGTGATTGGGAGAAAGGACTGGCCTATAGCGAATCAAAGTGCTCCCAAGGGGGTTTTGGTTCTAGTAGTAGTGTACATCTTATTCTTTGTATCGATAATAATTTGGAAATCTAAGGTTTAAAAATAATGACAGGGAAAAAACAACTAATAATTTTGTTTTTAGTGATTGTAGGCCTCAGAGAAGGCCTTGATCAATTGGCAACTTGGAAAAGGCATGACCAGATAATAGTAAGACTGTATGCCCTGTCAAAATATGGGTGAATATGACAGAGGGTTATGTACCACAATCCATCATGTTTGATGCTTGTGAGGTGTTACCTTGTGGAGATTTAAATGCCCAACAACAATTGAGCAGAGAGAACAAATAACTGGGAGAGACCCAACAGCCAGATTGAGAATGGCTGTATGGAAACGATCCTCTATTGCCATCAGAGAAATGGAAAAACTCAAGGAGAAAACAGGAGAGAAAACAGGAGGCCCTCTTTGAAATGCGGTAGTTCAAACATTTGAGATTGAAACAGGGTATGGGGATGTGAATGCCTGGATAGAATGGGTCAAATATACTGTCCAGAGTCTCAGCCATAGCAATGGCTATGCTTGTGCCTCTGGATGACCGATTGCCCAGATAGTGCCCTTCCCATCGGGGTGGACCAAGGGTTCCCAGGGGATGCGATGCATGATTGCATTGTACCGAGAAAAGACTGCCTGGGGAAATGAGGCCTGTAAGCCTCTCTCTTTGCTGTTCCCTTCCTTGCGTGATAGCAATATCAGGGTTCCCCCTGCATTCTCTACAGCTATAGGAAACCAAACAGCTTGCCTCTCACGGTCCTTGTGCACGAGGACCTTGAATGCTACCAAGGACTTGATGGGAAACTGCTTAAGACTTGAGATCCCCAGGGCAGATCTCTGGTGGTACTGTGGAGGGAAGATCTTGCAGTCCACCCTACCACCTAATTGGGGAGGCACTTGTGCACTTGTTCAATTAGCTATACCCTTCACCCTGGCATTTGAAAGAGAAACATCACAAATACCCAGAAGAAGTAAAAGAAGCTTAGGAGTATCATTTGATGATAGAGTGTACATAGATTCTATTGGGGTGCCTAGAGGAGTTCCCGATGAACAGAAAGCCAGGAATCAAATTGCTGCAGGGTTCTGGTGGGTAACAATCAATAAGAATGTGGATTGGACTGGGAAAACAGAATAGCATTAGAGATGATGCTTGTGGAGAAAGGAGGTGTGTGTGTGATACTGAGCAACCATTGTTGCACTTTTATCCCCAACAATACTGCCCCAGATGGCACAGTAACTAGAGCACTGCAAGGGCTTACCACCATTGCCAGTGAATTGGCAGAAAAATTAGGGACAGACACTTCCATCACCGGATGGTTGGAATCTTGGTTTGGTAAATGGAAAGGGATGGTAGTGTCCATATTTACATCCTTGATCATAGTAGCAGGAGTTTTGACAGCCATCGGTTGTTGCATTATCCCGTGTAAAAGGACTAGTCCAGGGGTTAACTGAAACTGCACTACTAAAACAAATGAACATGGATCCACCGCCTTACTCAGATAAGGTGATGATATTAGAGGAGATGGAAAGGAGAGAAAGTGAAGAAGAGGAAGATACCTACCAAATCACACCTTAGAGAAAAGTTTTGCAAAAATCAACAATTTATAAAGAAGAAAAGGGGGGAACTGTGGGAACAAAAATGTTTTTGCACAGAGTTACATTGTTTAGAGGGAAGGAATGTGGTACTGAGATATGCTTGCAGTGATAAGAAAGCTTAACAGACAACCTTGTAAAATGCAGACAACCAGAATCCTTAGAACACTTAGGCGGAAATCACTGTGTAAGAAACATTACCAGCTCAAAGAGTCTGTGAAGCACTGGACAGATTGTGAACCTGGATTACCCACTCAGTGGTGAAATGGGAGGGTTCTGGTCATCGAGAAAAAAAGTATTTAAACTGTGTTATGGAACTAGTAGGCGCGCTCCTGCTTGTGGGACGCCTGCCATTGCAATCACAGATAAAAATGCTACTTCACTGAGATCCTCGCCTGAACCTAAGTTATTGGCTACAGAGTGTTTCTCACACCATGGGGGATCCAGGTTGGAGCAGTTTGCTCCTGAGGGATGGACCCCGTGGTACGGACCCGTATTTGGAGCAGTTCTTGAAGAGCTGCTGCCTGTGGGAAGCCCCCGAAGCATCAGTTCGGGAAGGACTGTATCCATGGGAGGGATCCCATGTGGAGCAGGGGCAGAGAGTGACCGAGAAGGAGCAGCAGAGATGAAACACTATAGACTGACCGCAGCCCCCATTCCCCCACGCTGCTCATGGGGAGGAGGTGGAAGAGGGCAGACAGGGTGAAGGCGTTTTTGGTTTCTTTCCTTTGTTCCTCACTTCTCTAGCTTGTTAGTAATAGGTAATAAATCTTACTGTCTCCCTACTCTGAGTCTGTTTTGCCCATCACAATAATTGTTGAGCAATCTCCCTGTCCTTATCTTAACCCTTGAGCTCTTTGTGTCCTATTTTCTCCCCCTTTCCCTTTGAGGAGGGGGAGTGAGAGAGCGGCCATGGTAAAACTCGGCTGCCCACCTGAGTGAAACCACCACACCTGCATGTACTTAGACCTCTCACTGAAACTCAACCTCTTGAATGACAGCCTCTGCTAGCAGGCTCCCTACAGACTCGAGCACAAAAACAAGCTGTGTGATCTTCTGATGTGGCTAACCAACAATGTGTGACTAAACAGACAACGAAGCCCAGTATAAAATATACTTATTCCTTAAACTGCAAATGACATTTCTAAGCACTTGAAATACCCTAGTTACCATACAATTCTCAGATGCAGTGCTTTCTTTTTGGGACTAGCTCAAACTAACTGAGAATGTTGAAATTCAGACATGCAGATAAGACCAGCTGTAGCGAATTCTTCCAGTACAGCCCTACAGCAATCATTCTGCTCATGGCTGTGCAAATCTCTACTGGCCTTAGTTATCTGTAATGTAAGGCCACAATAAAATCATAAAATAGCATAGCCTGGAATCTCAGAGGGGATCAAGCCAGAGCCCCACAGAGCCAGGACTACTATGTGAAGCAGGTTGCTGAAAGCCTGGCCCTATCAAGCACTGAAGGTGGTTTCCAGAGCTGGAGATTCCTGCTCACTCTGGGCCCTGCTCTAGGCTTTGTGGAAACCTTTTTCCTAACATCTACTGGGAATTTCCCTTGACCCAGCTTCTGCAATTGTCTCTAGTCCTGTTCCTAGGCACAACCCTCAGAAGAACCCATTCATCTACACCTTTCCATCAGGCAGTTGCCAGAAAGCCTGCCCCTTCACCTTCCCTTCTCTAGCATAAGGCCACTCTCCTAGCCCCTCTTCATTTATTTTGACCTTCAGCTATTCATCATTTTGCTGGCCTTGGCAGCAAACACTCTGCTGTGACCTGAAAAGCCCAAACAGGATTCATTTGGTGCCTCACAACCATCAAATAGAGGTGAATTTTTCACAAGGTAGCTAACTTTATGAGGCATACAGCCACCTTACCTCATATCCCTGAGATTTCCTACTCTACAAAAGTAAGGTGGCCAACTCCTGACAGACAAGTAACTCAAGCTGCCTTAAACTTGGGATACTCAAGGCTAGATACTGTAAGGGATTTAATTGAATAAATAAAACTGTTTAAAGATTTCAAGTTTCTCATTCAAAAAGCATTAATCACTTTCTCTTCACATGGCATGAAATTTAGTGACACATTAAGTCCTCCCTGCTATGGATCAACAGAATTTCAGAATGAAAAGATACATCTAAGTCCAGCATGAGATATCTGGAAAGCAGATGCAAAACTAGCTGCTATCACACTGTACCATTTTCTCAGCAAACCTAAGCATTAGTGTTATCTCAGTATCTGAGGAAGAATACTGGAGACACATTTCTTCCACTACCTTCAGCAGCAGCTCATCTCCTGAAACCAGAGTTCCTAACCCTTACATTCAATACACAAAATGCCAAACCAGGAACTGCAACTCTGCTGCTCTCCAGGACACAGAAACAGATTTCAGTGGACAGAGTGGATTCAGGACAAGAACTGTGTGGCAGGATTCAGCTCACCTCTCGTTTGATGGGCTCTCCTTCACAATGGATCACTGTGTCCGGAGCCACTATGCAGTAGGGACTTGGATCTGTCTCCACCACTTTGAATTCCACCGCACGCATTCCTCCACGCACCAAGAAGATGTCACCTGGAAAATCCCACATTTCAGTAGCCTGCTGAGGTGATGTCTGCAAAATGTCAACCCTTGGACTACTAGCAGCCATAGAGGATAAGGATGTAGGTTACACATGCATATGCCACTGGCATTTTTAACACTGCTCTACATTTTAGACTCAAGAGCTGCATGTACTGTGTGACTACCAGAGCACTGTTTAGATCTGCAGCAGTTAAACTTTTCAAATTTCATCCAGAAACAAACAGCAAACAAGAGAAAAGAATTCTCTGCCTAAATACCAAACAAAGGCAATGAATCACATTTATTTTCCATTGAGTTCCAATTCAACTGTTCTAGAACAATTTTTTTTATTAAAAAAAAAATCTTAAAAATAATTCAAATGTAGTTTAGGGAAAAAAAAAATCAAATTGGTTTACAATTTGTGTTTGATCAGCTACCTAGTCACAAATTGAGGTCAAGCAACCAGTCTTTTCAAACAGGCTAAGAACAGGGGCCAGGGGTAAGATGCTCAAGTTTTTCCTGTCTCCTTTAGAAACTAGCTTTACAAAAGAGGTGCCTGCCTCCAATGTAAAGACCAGAGACAGTAAATAGTGCAACCACAAGTGAGAAGTCATAAGACAGGAGAAGCAAAAGCCAGATGGAAATGTCAAACCACCCTGAGATACAAAAAGCTTTCAAGAAGTTTGCAGAGCAACACAAGACTCGATCCCAAAAGCAGGTTTCTTCAACCAACTCCCAAACTGTCCCATTTTGACTCTACACTAAAGCACAGCGACACTGACTGTTTCACTAGGGAAATTCTCTCTAGACACCATCTGCATATTGGTTTTGCTACTACTGCTCCAAAGAAGTGACTTTCGGAGTGGCTGTTCCAGTCTGCACATAGACATGCGAAGTGCAGCCTTAAATGTTCTACTTTTGTCTACTTTCTCAAGAAGGGGAAAAATTCTAGCACTAGAAGCAACCAGGGAAGAGGCAAAAAGCCCTAACATAATAAAAACTTATTTGGAAGTGGTTATAAGAAGTTGCTATTAGTTATAGTAATTGCTTGTCTCCAGAAGCAGAATAATATATATAATATTAACTATGACTCCTGGCTAAACTGGGCTACAGAAGCTGGAAAACGTCATTCAACTTGTGTTCATACTGTATTAGGAGCTATTTATTCCAGCGGAAGTGCTACTGGCTCAGCTCCAAAAGCGCATTTTGTTTTTTAAGCACTCTCCCAGTTATTAATTGAATTACTCTGAAGAAGTGAATTTAGTCAGGGTGCCAGCTGCTCTATCCAACCAACTGATGAACACACAGGCAAACACCCAATCCTGTCAAGTGGTAGCGAGTTAGGAGAAAATCTTGTTAAACTAAGTTCTACCTGAGACTTTTCTAACACACTCCCATCCAAGGTAGCAGGAAAAAAAAATAAAGCAGAATGTTCATGCTGCTGTGCAAGCCAATAGCAGATATTACCCTTTCTTCTGAAGATTAGGGAAAATTGAATCCACACCAGCAAGATCTCACTCTGCAGATGCCAGTCTGATGCTTTGTAGCGATCTGTGCAAGTCCCCAGAAATTCTCTTTACTCAGTCTCAGGACTAGACCACAATCAGCAGCATCAGGACTGCAATAACGTGTGCTATTACCTTTCCTGATGGGTCTGTATGCCTCCAGGAAGTATGGCTTGAGATAGACCTCAAACAGATTTCCCGTGATCCCTTCTACTGTGTCATCAATTGGCAGCACATGGATACGTTTGCCATATTTCACATCTGGGCAGGGCTGGATGCTGCAACAGAAGAAAACTCAAGTTACCCACATCATCCTCGACTTATACCTGAGTCTGGAAATGGCAGTGATGTGTCCTCCCAGGATAGTACAACCACCAGAAAGGACTCTCCAAAACCATGCTCAGACTTCCCAACTAAGAACATTTCAGTGCTGACAAGGTAAATACCATGCCCAGGGGAGAGCTAGTCTTCACAACACATGCCTTCCTTCACTCCTCTCAGCCCTATCCAGGCTGCTGGGGAGTTTCAGACTTTCTTCCTACCTCTGCTCTTCTTCCAGGATGCCCCTCACCATCCCCAGCAAATTCAGAAATTACTAGTGCAGCCAAAAGTCCTAGAGAGTCAGAAGCTAATTTTTGTTTCAACAAGGAGTTACTGCTGAACCAACTGTAAGGGAAAGTGAGCGTGGGGTAACTTTTTTCCTTCATCTCTCTCTTCTAACTTACTACAAGGAACAGAGCCCCCTGCTGCAGATAACCCTGATTCAGAGCAAGGCTCCCAAAGTACCAATCAGTGGTAACTGGCTTGCAGCCAGGCATCCGTCAATCCTACTTTGTGGAGGTTGACATTTAGGTTAAAGTCCTAAGGCCCTTTCCCGCTTTTTAAATAAACACCACAGCTGTGATTTTACAGGGTAGGCAAACAGCCTACCGTAGAAATAGCTGAGTATCGAGCTGCGGCTGAGAGGCAAAAAGCTCAAATGTGCTTCGCCTGCTAAGAAAAGCCTACACTGAACTGCAACTGAGCATACTACTTTTTGTACGCTGCTTTGTGAGACTCTTAACAGATTCATTTACCACATGCTTTACAGAGAGGATACAGCAAAAGGGTAAAGGAAAACAGCTTACAGACCGCAAGCAGGAAGTGATTAATGCATGAATCTGTATTTTGGCAGAGACCAGGCCACAGAAGGTAAGACAATAAGTAATTAAAGATCAGCAAGAAAAACTTATGAGGGCAAGAGGTGTCAAAGTTCTCTGACCCTTGCAACAAAGCTAAGAATCTGTAATGCATCTGGAGGGCTGAGAACCGCTATAGACACAGTCCCAGCAGAAGAGGTGAGGGCAGAGGCTCAGTTGTCACACTAGAAAAGACTCCAACAGCAGCTCCCTATCAGTTTAAGTTAAGAATTCACCTTTACTTCACAGGGACTGGGTCAAAGCACTGTTCTGTTCCAACTCTGTTTAAAACTTGCATTTTCTAGTGATAGAGAGATGGGTGGTACAGCCTCACCCCTCTCCTCTACAAAGTTTGTATGAAACATATTTTACATTTACAGATTATACCAGGTATCATTCCAGGAAGAAAAATGCCAGAAACTAGGCTCCAATTTTCCCAGAACATGTAGGAGATTCCAGATTAGGAAGATGCTCAGGAGGAGGAGCTGTCAGCCTTCCCATACCCAAGCCTGCAAATTTGTATTTTTGTATTTCAGAAGTGCTAAGGCAGTTTCCCTCTACTCCTATCATAGAATGGAAACCGTTTTCTGTAACCCATGATGTATTCTACATGATGTGTACTTCAAGTGTTGCACAACAAAATTCCTGCAACACTTTTAAAGCATTCCTAATTCTAAAATTACTTTTAATAACATGAACTGAAATATACATAACCTGACTATAAATTTCCTTTGGGGATTTTTAATCTTGGTATTTGATGCTTCATGTTTTTGTCGTTCATTCCTAGCAAGTTTCAACTTCTGTATGCCACAGGACAGCTTGGTGCTTGAGCTAGATACTGTGAGATCAATTATAATATTGTTTAATGCTTTCCCCTGTTAACGGCATAGAAATAAGAAATTTAGACAAGAAAAATTTGTGAATTCATCTGACACTGTAAAGTTGGGAAGAAAACTGACAGCAGTGGAATATTTAAACTATTCAATTTAATGACAGGACCTGGGCCCATGAAAGTGCTGAAGAGACTTGAAGAATCTTTAGCATCATTCTTTAGTATTAACCCCAATATGTACACAGCCAGAAACACACCCAAAAGTTAACTGAGATCCCTGATGTAAGCTGTGCACTTGAAAATGTTTCTGAGGTCGCCTCTGGAAGATGTAAGAATACTTCCTGCAGATCCTGTCTCTGCTACTGACTGAATGAATTCAGGGCCAGTGCACAAGTTATTTGGACAATTCAGGGACACGCAACAGTCAGCAAAGCAGTCCCCACCTGATCACATCACCCAGGCGCACTCTCAGGTTGTTGCGAACAACCCTGTTCATGCGAATCTTCTCATCTGAGCAGGTATCATCTGACAGAACAATGCAGACTGCTTCTCTCCTCTTCTTTCCTTTTAGCAGAACAGTATCTCCTCTGAACAGTTGCAACTCATCCATTTTTGCCTGCAAACAGGAACAACATTAGAGCAAGCTTTTGACAAAACAAGAATTCAAGCTTGTGAAGAAGAGTTACTTGACTTTGGAGAATTACGTGTTGGAAGACATGAACTAAATCCAGAAAGACACAGGATCCCACTACCCTGGTCATGAGCTAATCCTGAAGCCAGACTAAGGGCTTAAGCTTGACAGAATCTTAAAAGCATCAAAATATGTTTTAGCATGGAAGAGTGCTCAAAAACAAGACAACCCACCTCCCTCACCTGTAACAGCTGCAGCTTTATACAAATAGATTCACATCACAAAGTTAAATTTTGAGTTAATATACAGCAACAGCTTGCGTATTACCCAGATGAAATGCATTGATTTTCACCGATGACACACCTGGGACAGTGACACAACACTGTTGTCTTCATTGATGGCTTCATCAACAATTAACCGATTGGGCCTGTTCTTCTGCTTCAGAATTGCAGTCGATAAGTCATCCGCTTTAGAACTGGGAAAGAAAACAGAAGTTATGAGTCTAAGCAATACCACTCCTCCCTCTCCAGCTACCCCCCTGCTTTGGTGTCCATTAACTATAGATTTTTGTTATCACGTCTTTTAAAAACCATACTTGTTTGTAAGAGAAAAGAGAATATTCTTAGGCACCCACTCCAGGTGTTCAAACCAGAATGCTTTCTGTGAGTAAATATTAACTACCTTACCAGTTTCAAATGGAAATAGCTGTGAAGCTATCTGTGAAAAGAAGTGGTCAGTGAGATGTTGCTGACTGTAAGATGTTTTGCCTAAAAGAATTAGTCAGACTCATTTGCAATCACATGTAACCACTGCAACCGAAATAAAAGTTTAAGTCTATTTGGTGACAAATCCCAGATAAACAGGGGAATTAAAGCACAGGGTTGCAGCTCCCCTGACAGGAAGAGCTGTAAGAGTTTAGCCTGTCAAGGGCTATTAAACCCAGCAAGTCAGTAGAAATATCCAAGTGCTCATTAAAAACATGATATATATATATATATATATATTTAAGGATATAAACACCTTTCTGCAACATCTTCATAAGAGTCACTGCAGCTCTAGCCCACTACACCACAAGAATTATGACAGATAATTTGTTTGTCTTGACAAAAATCAAGCAAAACAAACAGCAAGGAAAGGGAAGAAAGGCAGATTAAATCACTTCCTT
>JAACYO010017840.1:0-20225 GCA_011074415.1 Stictonetta naevosa | reverse complement strand
AATTCCTACAAATTTAATGAAAATGGAACTGTGGATAGAGGGGGGAATCCTAATTCCCACTGAGTGAGAAGCCTCAGTAGAGATTAACTATATTATTCAGACACCAGAGCTGGAGGAAAGACTGGGAAAATCAACATTTATTAATTCTACCATTTGTGTACCTGTTTGCTGAATTCACAGTGATCTGCTCCTTCCTATATAAGTAAAAAATGAATTCCAAGGAGAGAAGTGGATAAGTACTATATACTGATCACAGACAAAATCTTACATTGTTCACCTGGATGTTCAGTTTGGCCCAGCCAGTATCACAAGGTGGTAAAAACAGGACTTTGTACAAGCATTTCTACCCAGGCAGGCCACTTCACCTTTCCTCTGGGGCTCCATGAGATGGGGAGCATGGACAAGCAATTCACTGTTACAGAAAAGTAGAATTTGAGCTTAACGTGAAATGTTTTTCTCCTTAGACAAACGGGAGTTATGTCACTGGCTTGAGGGGCAGGATTGTTTCCCATGGGAGCGTGGCAGCTGTGCTACCAGTACACAGTAATTCTTCACAGTGGTGTAGGACAGGTCCATGAGCCCACCCAAACTTACGGGTGAGGGATCTTGGATAGAAATGATGCAGCCACCCATGAAGGGGAAAAACTTGCATATGTGTTGTGAATACAGATGAGCCAGGTCCAACACACTCGGTGTGCCCTTCTCCAACAATCCCCATCCAAACAAAAAATTGGCTTTTCTGTAGGAATTACTCAGCCCTCTTGAACCCCCACCCTTTTCAGAGCAGATCTGCTAATCTTGCCTGAATACAAGCTGCCCTTCATTGCTGCTAAGGCAGCACGGCTGCAGGATATTGCTGCCTTCAACAGAGCCAACTATCCAATCCTTACTGGTAAATTGGAGTGTGCATCGTATGTTTTTTTGTTTGTTTGTTTGTTTTTCAGGCTAATGATGATATAAGGCAGTATGATCCATGGGTTGCCACTGAAACAGCTCCAGGCAAGTACAGCCTCTCTTGCCCAAACAAGAGGGAGGAGGGAAGCTTCCAGAGCTCCCCAGGTCTTTGCCCATCACAAGTGATCTGTCTCCTTGGGTGACTTCATGTATAATATCAGAGCCAGGTCCTGCTGCCACTGAGACTTGGTTGATGTGGTGTAGCACAGCTCTGTTGTCATTTAGTTACTGGAGGCACACTGGTGTACTGGTGTAACTCTCCCACATTAGTCTAGATATCTTGTTGTCCCTCAGCAATCTATCCAAGAACATAGCAAGCATCCTGGCATCAGCCTGTAGAGGCAGGGAAAAGGCGTTGCACGATTTTTGTGGTTAGGTAAGAGAGGGCACATTGCAAATTTGAGCTCCTCTTGTTCTCCTATTGAGGTGGATGTGAGTCTTGCCTTTAATTTCAAGCAAAGCAGGATGAGGATCCTTGTTCACAGAAAACCAGACTTTTAAACAAAAAGGAGTAAAACATGAATAGGGATTTCTTTTTATTAATGTTCTTGTATTAATAAAACCTACAAACCTTGAGGAAAAAGGATCTGTCTGAATTACAGAACTAAAAGTCACCTTTTCAAAAAGTTCTCTTAAATAGATTTGTGCGTTCCTTTCAAAAGATCATTGTTGAAAATTAAGAAATCCGCAATAAACATTAAAATTTATTTTTGTAAGTTATAGGTGTTAATGTGAAGCATAAAATGAATATTTAATGTACAAGAGCCCTTGCTTAATATTTTGTGCAATTGATTCTTTTATTATTCTTGTCATACTGATTATTGCTTATTTCACATTGAAATGTATTTCTGATGATTAGTTCTAAACAGATACTTTTTTTGCTATTAGCATCATTGGGCATCTCATTACGAAAATCAAAGATGTTGATCTTAAATACATTTTGATAATTAATTTGATGTTTTATTGAGTGCTATTGGCAAGGTGATAGATAAAGGAGACAAATTTTGCCTTGTACTACACCAGGGAAAATTTGGGCTTGGTGACAGTACAAAGAATATTTGCCATTCAGAAAAACCTGCAATCTTCAGAGGAAAACTCTCTAACTAAAGTTTCCTCTGTAATGTGCAATTTCAGATTGACGTGCTATCTAATCTATAACAGTGGATTACACCACCTTCCTTACTGCTTCATTCAAATATTGAACCTAATTTGAAGTATTGATTCAGCTGTCTTCAGTCACTAGAAATATGACAGTTTATACCAGCTATCTGGTTAGTAATGTCTCCATAAAGTGATACATTTAAAAAATACACACTTAAAAATAGTACTTTAATTTTTGCTTGCTGCTTAAAAAGACCATCATAGTTGTCATTAAATGAGAATAAAGTGCTCTAGTTCTGAAGGACAATGTTTATAATTTTTTCCACTGCAGTCTGTGGGGTCAAATGTAGAGTCCTTATGCAGATTATAATATTACAACAAGCGGTGTGGACATCTTCATTTTATTTTGATTTTTAAACAATTTTGCCCAAGGAAGCTTTGCATAATTGGAACTATATCCCATCACTGCATAGGTTCAGAGCTGGGCTCTCACATCCGAGGGGCTGATCTGCTTAAAAGCTCCTGTGTGTCAAGGCAGAGGAGAGAGCACTGTTAGAAATTATTCATTGAGCGACAATGAGACTTCAAGGCGAAGAATTCCTATCTTAATTTTTACACTGCGAGGTGGAGGCTGAGCTGACCTTCCCACCGACAGACATGCTGCCTGCTCTTGTCTTGTTTCCGCTGTAGTTCTTCTGCCATCATGTCTTGCTTCAAGCTCTGCTCTGTCCCGCCCTGCAGAAGATAACCCAGAGGGTATTCCATCACTAAAGGGAAAATCTCCTGGGGGTGACACTATGCTAATACCAAATAAATAAAAAAAAAATCAAACTCAAACTTGTTAGTGGGTAGGTCACACAGACAGCCCTTTTAAGATGCTCTTGATGCTAAAGGAAAAAGAATATGAATCAACAGGCAGGACAGGGACCTTGCTGCTGCCGAATGACTCATCTAGGGAGAGAATTGTCTTCATTAGCATAGTGTCACCCATTTTTTACCTCTGCGGAAGGAAAGGGCTCCCATTTCCTCTAGTCTTCACATGACCTTCTTCAAAGTTACTTCAGAAATCTTTCTGGAGATACAGAAGCCATCTCTGTTGCTTGGCTGCATTTTTTATTTTTTTCCCAGCATGATAATAAATGTTATTTGAAAACAGAAGCTTTGCAGTCTGTTTACCTTATTCTGTTTCAATTCCTGTAACAGGGCTACCTTATGAAATTCTAGTCAGGCTCCTACATCACACTCATCACTGATGAATCCAAGTGATCTCTATGCTTTTTTTTTTTTTTTTTTTTTTTTTTTCTTCCTTTCTCTCTACTGTCCTCCTTCATAAGCAGAAGGTAGGGGTTACTGGGAAAGGAATTGACTCATTCAGCAAGAATTCTGCTTGTGCCATTTAGGAAGGGCTAAACAGATTTGCTCAGTTCCTTGCAGAATGTGAGGGCAAACCTTCTTGAAGGTTTTCCAGTCATCTTTTGTGTTTCTTGCCTGGGAAACAGTCATCTCAGAAGTAGTTTCTTCTAACTAACTTTGGGTGCTTTCTTTCACATCTGTTTCTAAGAGGTTCCTTCTTCCTTCTAGGAGGAAGACAAGGGGAAGATTATGGAAGAGTAGGGTGTAGCCCGGTGAGGTTACCCAGTCCGTCTTTCTATCAACTCTTCTTTTTTGACAGAAGGATTTGAACAGGAGCTTTTCTTGAATTTTGTGAAGCTAAATCCCTGGCCTGATTATTATCTAATCCCACCATGTGAGATTAAAATTTATATAGTTCTAAAGCTGAAAAATACATATGTGAGGAATGAAGCTTTTAGTTGTATTGATCAAACTACTGATTTTAGATGAGAATTAATTGGTATTTAATCCATCTAGCAGCATATATCAAAATTACAACCTAAGGTTTTTAAGACTTAAAAAAAAATGGGAGGGAATGCGTGGGGAGAAATAAATCAATGGGATAAACTGTAATTAGCTTTTTTTTTTTTTAATCACTTCGTTCCCTCCTTTGAATGAGAACTTAGTACAGTCACTACATATATATTTAAATTGCATTAACTATAGTAAGAGCTGTAAATTACCTGGAGCGAAGGAGATACCTAATATAATAAAGTAAATAGTAAGTAACAATATATAACTAGAAGCTAGTGTTGAATTTTATCGGTCAGGTTGTTTATAGGTTTATAACAGTACCACTTGAATGGAGCACACACTAAGGAATATGTAACCAACAATCAATGTACTATGTCAGAAGATGTGGACAACCCCTTTTCTTTTATGAACTGTATATATTTAGCATGTATTAATATGGTTGCCTGCTCATGGAGCTTTAGGTGAAGAAAAACCATGTGCAAAAACAGCAACAAAATTAAGTCAAAATATATTTTAGTTGCATTTGTTTTGTTGGTTTTGATTGCAACAACAACAACAACAAAAACAAGTTCAGACCTGTTTCAAGAAAAAAAAAAAAAAAAGAACATTTGAGGAACTTTGAATTTTAGGCTTTTTGAATGAATATTCTGAAGAACGTACAAACTCATACACAGAACTTCTTTGCAACAGAACCTGAGGTTTGGCAGCAGAAGTTGTACCCAACATGAATACAAACTGGATAATCATGTTTTGAAGGAAATCGGCATTAATCAAGTTGTCATCTTTAGGATTTTTTCATATAATTTTGCCACCAACAGCATCCATGCACTCTCAAGGTTATGCTGGAGACACATCAAGCAAGTTCAGTAAAACTGGTTAACAGCAATAACCTACAGAATATGTGGTGCTGTGCTTGGTAGTTTCCTGGTGAAGTGGTTGACTTAGAGGCTGTCTCTCTGTCCAATGTTTACTTGGCTTCAGCTCCTGAAATCCTTGTTCCCTTATTCAGAGTGATCTGTCAGAGTACTTGCGTGACTTGGTATTACACCCGGACCTATCTAAGGTGCATTTAATAGCATTTCTTTAAATCCTGGTACAATCATAAAACCTTCCTAGAAGATTGCATTTAGCTCATCACCTTCTAATGGATGTCTTATCCTGCCCCTGAAGCAAAGGAAGCACACACACTGTTTTGAAACACACCTCAGCTTTGCTGTGCTCCTAGGCATCAAACATTAACACCAAATGTTTGCAATTAGACTGACTATTGTAGAAACTCAGGAGTTCTTCAAATATAGAGCACCAAATTGCTCTGAAATGATGTTAGGCATTATCCTCCATAGGAGAGATCCTATTTTCAGTGATGTGTTAACTTAATTCTGTTTTACAGATGCTATGCAGGAAAAAAAATAATAATAAAAAAAAATGATGCAGGGTTTCAGTGGAGCTCTGAGGGTATTTGGCTTGTGGTGTATGTCATGGTAAAGTTTTCTTTTTCTCCATTGCTGCTTTTTTTCTCATAACAATGTGTCTTGCTGGGTACTTTAGCTAATTTAGGGATCTGCCTGCTTATGCGTCTCTTAAAGAGTCTCAACCAAGCTATTGAGTCTGCTTCCATTGTATGGAAAGACTTGGAACCCTTCAGGATCTGATGAAAATAAGCAGCTCTGACCATGAAGAAGGTGTGAAGGTAGGGATAACAGAGAATAGGCAGAGAGGGATGTTAACATCTTTAATTTCCTTTATGATCCAGTGGATGGAACTTTAATTCCACAAAGACTTGCGTCAATTATGTTGAATTCTCCAGCTACGGTAGGCATCTTATGTGACTTGAGAAATTGCTTAACTGAGGCATAGAGCAGTTCTTTCTTACCTGCTTTTAGGCAGTACATTGCTGATAGAGAGGTACTCATCATCAGTGACAATGAGATAGAAATAGATACAATTTGAATAGTGGATCAGACAGCAGTGACTTACCCCAGGGGCATATAGCAAGTGCTGGCCAGTGCAAAAATGAAATCCAAGTCCTATGAAGGTTGGTAGCTTCCTGCTGAGCCTTTCTATTGCCTGTTTACTGACAGTATGAAGAGCCGTATCTGTTTATGTGTTTCTGACACTCATGATTGGCTGGCTTACGTACATATATTCACCATCACAAATTAATTTAAAATGTCCTTGTTATTTTTGTCACTTGATTCTTGACCCAGCAGGGGATGAAGGCATGGATTAAAACATTGGATGAAGAACACTGGACCGGAATTTCTGATCGAAAAACTGACACTGGTCTTGGAGGCTAATCCAGATTGGTGCTTAGTGTTTGTCTCCCAGCCAACTTGACCAGAATTTGAGCAAGCTCATTGTCTTGAAGGATCAGTTTCCTTTAGCTCACATTTTGGCCTTTGGCAATGTATTAATTAAATTAGGATAATGCTTTCTTTCCCACTGAGGATATTGTCAGACTTAATGTAGAGAGATACTTTGAGCTCTTCTTGTGAAAGACACTATATGGAGTAAATACCAAGTGTTATACACCTCTTGTTTATCAAAAGGTCACCCTCTGAGGACTAGGCTAAATTCCATTGACTTTGTTGGGAGGACCGGGAGGAACCCAGAAAGACGGTCCTGAGGGCATGGACCTTCCTGATGTTGGGCTCAGGTCAGCTTTAGCTCTTTCCTGGAATTAAGAATTCACTTCTTACTTGGGCTAAATTAATGATGAAACTCTTGAAGGTTTGCAATGGATCTAGGGCCAGTTGGGTAGGGGGTGAGGAAGCCACATGGAACAGGCAAGGAGGAATTAATTAAGTGTGCTGCTGGCAGTGTGCTGTTATCCTCTGTGGAAACCACAATGCTTAGAGCTACGGAACGATCAGGCAATGAAAAATAAAATAAAAGACTTTAGATTTACAATTCCTTCTCTCATGTGTTCTTGCCGTTGTTCATGTAGATTAGGACTTAAGTTTAAACGTTCCCTGTGGAAACTAGGGCTTGCTGACTTAGAACAAACAACATTAGAAATACGGGTTAGGCAAACCCAGAAATATTCACGTTCATCTTAAGTTCTATCTGGAGCTGGGCTGGAGTGCTATATTTAATTTTTGATTCTGGTGCAACAGTTTTTGTAGGATAGGCAGAACTTACAATGTTTGTTATCAACCAGTGTCTTTCAGTGCTGCACTGGGGAAGAAGCTTAAATGAGTCAAAACTCTGAATATTTTTATAATCCCTCTCCCAGGATCTTTCCTTTCTACTGTCATCTTTTGGTGCTGATCATCTCTAGATTATTTCTTGATCAGCCAGTGGCCAGTGTTAACATTGAGAAGTCCAGAGTGTGACGAAGTCCAGAGAGTGACAAACTCCTTGAATATCCATATGAGAAGGTAACACTGGTACCTTGGTATCCAGTGTTGAGGTAGTACACAGAGATCAGGAATCGGTATCCCCATGCCCATGGGCATTTGTAAGGACACAGAAAACATCAGTAGAATTTGCACAAGTTGCATTAGTCAGGTGAGGACAGACAGAATTGTTAAATAAAAGGATGTGACTGTTGACATCTGTAGCATAGATTTCAGATGTGCTTCTATGGAGTTGATTATCTTCTGAATTTAGACAGTTTACAGCTACTGCTGGGAGCAGTAAGTTTCAATATATGATAACAGAGCTGCAAAAAACTATGGTGATGTTGAAGAGTCCAGCAAGGGTGTGTGTTAAGCACAAGTGTGTTGTTTAACATTGTTGTGCTGTCTTTGTCCACAGAAGCTATGAAGATGATGGACAATCTGTGAACAATGGTAGGCGTTGATCTTTCCTTTTGGATCAGCTGAACTTCTGGGGCCCTTGCGGTTCTGTTCACTTTGCTTAAGATGCCCAGCTATACTGATTTGAGACACGAATTTTAAAGAAAAGAGGGAGGAAGAAATCTTATACCTAGTAACAGCTTTGTGCTTCTTGATCTGATCTGGACCCAAATTCCAGCCTTAAAATCCTATAACAGCTGAAAACATGACTCTTAGCCTAGGTGCAGAGTTCATATCTGCTTCTTGGCTGAGGCCATGACCATCCCTGGGGCTGCTTGTTTGATTTCCTTCCATTTGATCCTGAACACTTCTTCAGCATTTTCTGTAAATCCAGAGAGGAAGAACAGGCTGTAATGAGCATGGGTCCTATGCTTCAGAAAGCCAAGGGGCTAAAGGGGTGCATAAATTGTAAATCTGCTCTCTAGCTGGCCTTGCTGCTTAAGTGGCTCCTCCCTTCCCCCTCTCTCCATCCTGCACCCCTTCTGACGATGAATTTCATGCCAGTCCCATCGTGCCTTGGTACCAAGTCAGCAGGAGCCAATTTCTTTGTCTCCACATCAGGCAAAACATTTGCTGGTGTCATTAAACAGGGAGCCTCTTTCTACATCTTTGCTCCTCTGGAAAGAGCCTTCTGATTTCTGCTTTGGGGAATGCATTAATGATGCCGATAGGGAACTCACTCGCAGGTTGTTTCTTGCAACGTATCAGGATTTTACTCTATCAAAGGGTTTCTGGCTGTCTCTTAGGGCCTAGACAGCATTGCTGCTCTAATTCCTGGGCCTGGTTTTCATCTAGTTTTATACTCCTCCTACCCTGGTGTGACTCCACTGACCTGTAGAGTGTTTTTTCTGATTTATACTAGTGTAGTAGGTAGTAGTTAACTTGGAGGTCCAGAATTCACTCTTTCCCTTCCTTCCTTTCAGCTTCAGTTGTAATGGCAGGATCCTGATCTTGTTTTCATCAATGCAAGTCTGAAATAATGTTGTTCATGTCCACCAAGTACAAGTTGAATGTACCTGGGGAGAAACCACCTCTCAGTGTGTCTGTGGGAAGGGGCTCAAATGTTGCCTTTGAGCAGGTCTGGTCAACGGAAGCTCCTGCACAGATTTTGACTCATGTTTTGTTTTTATTTTCATTACCTCAGCTGAAAAACTTTCCTCCAGGCTCCAGGTTTAAAAGCTTCTACTACAAAAGAAGGGTGAAATGGTGATTTGTGTATATGTGCAAAAGTGCCAGACTTGGGGTAAGAATCTTTGTAACAGGGACATAACTGTAAATCAATTCCTCTTTTGTATAAGACTGGCAGTCCCTCCTTTACCTGATAGAATAGGGCCAAACCCAACACTTTTTATCTATTTATTTATCTATTTATTTATTTATTTATTTATTTATTTTCCAGCACATGCTATTTAATATAAGGATGTCTGTCCCAGATACTTATTTGCTCAGATGCTGATTTAGAAGCTGTGGGACCTAAATCTGTTCCCGAGTGCTGTCACACAAATCAAGTGCCTCAGTTTCCTCAATGAATAATTGTGTACCTTTTTCCTTCTTCAAAATATTCTGAGGTGTACAAAAACAAACAAACAAACAAAAAAAACACTCTCAACATCAACTGCTGTTAATAAAATCTTGTTCTATGTATTGCTTCAAAATTTTAGAAACTAACTCATAGTAGTAGGTGTATGGCTTTTTGTGTTAAGAAGGAAAGTAGTAAAAACTATTTTGAAAACAATGAGCAGAATTAGAGCGACTACCTGAAAGGCTGTTGCAAGCATCAGGGGTGTCTTGAATTGAATCAGAGGACTGTGAGTATGTTTATTTGTAGAAGTAAATGTAAAGTATCTGTTGGACCTGTGTGTTGAATCCTGTTGGGAGCAGCTTTCAAAGTATATCCCTCTGTGTCTACATGCTTCCTTTTTCCAGGTTGGTGACTAAAGATGAAAGAAAAACAAAATATGCCTTAAACGATCTCACATGCTGATCAGACCGTGCTGTTTCAGGACTGTTCAGATTGTAGGACTTATTTATGGTTTATGTTGTCACCAGCAATCTCCAATAAAAACCCTGGCCTTTTATCGTACATGTGGTTCTTTTTATATGCTAGGTAATTAGACAGCAGATCCAGGTATTGAACGCGTTCCTTCACTAGCTATCTAAAATTAAAGGTAATCATAAAGACATTACGGAACACATCGAGATTTCCTTTATTACGACATTAATGTGACATTATGCATTGTACCCCATTTGATTAGCATATGGTGCCTCAGAGCAAATCAGTTAACACTGATGCATCTATTAAAGTGTCCAAGCAATATTCTGTATCTCCTAAGTGATGCACGATAAATATGCTGCTGTGTGACTGCCCTCACCAGCCTCTTTCAGCCTGCCACAGCTGCAAACCTCCTGCAATGAGCTGGGTGTGCTGCTGATGCCATCACAGGGGCTGGAGGTCCCTCCCCAAAATGAAGGGACAAACATGGGGACAGATAAAAAGCACCTATTACCTAGCAGAGATCCAGTGGTTTTTAGAGCTACAGTCTTGTGAATCGTGTTATGGCAAACTCAGTGCACATTGTGTCCTGACCCTTGTTGCAGCCAATTTCAGAATATATATGTAAGAATATATTTATTCATTGTATGGCATGAAAAGTGTGAGTCTGCTTGTGGCTTAGTGGTCAGGTTTCCATCTGAGATTTGGGACTCTATCTGCTGCTCTTCAAGCATAATTATTATTGCCTAATTCTATCCTTCTATATTTTTAATTATGCCTTTTTTTAGATTTTCTGTTTTGCAATTCAGAACTTCTATTATGAATTCTGTGCAATATTGGAGACATATATGCAGCAATTACTATACAAAATTGAAGTTTCCTTTAAAAATGTTATGATAGCAATAAAAGAAGCAAATCTAGTCCTTGTTTGTTTGCAGAGTTCAGTGCATTTCAGAGTATTTAAGAATCAGAAATAAAGGCTGGATTTTCAGTAATTCATCCATAATTCTTAGCAAATATGGGTGGATTGTGTCCACATAACTTTGCTGCGAGATGGAACAAAAATACAATTGTTGGCTCTGTTTTCAGGATGGAAAAAACTTCATTGATGGGTAGGTTACATGACGTGCCAGAAGAATAGTAATAGCCTACACCAAATATTAAATCCATAGTCTCATTTGCCCTCGATAAGGTCTCAGTCCATTTCTTCCTTGAGATTGTCTCTTACTTAACAAGTCCTATTGCTCACATAGATATTCTGCCTGCAAGACTTCAACATCTTGTCACTTGTTCTAGATGGTAAAGCAGGAGCTAAACTCTTAAAGCATTTGCTCTTTTCCTCTTTGGGTCAGGCACTTGAGGAACCTGAAGCACCATTTATAAGTGTGACACATCCTATTTCTTTAAAAGAACAAATCAAAATTTCTGATGTGCTCTTGAACTTCTGCAAATTTCAAGCTGCACTTTCATTACTTGATGCTTCTCTACGTTGTGACAAGTCAGAGGAAGGTTGCCTGAGGTCAGCTGAATTAGACAGGAATAAGCAAACCTCTTCATTGGCCTGTCTACAGATAGGCATCGTCCTGGTAAGAGCATGTTAGTCGTCTCTGACTACCGGGCTTTTCTGCTTGGAGCTGACACCTATCTGTCTTCCTCAAAATCAGCTTGTGCATGTTTTTTAATAATAATAACCCCTCCTGCAATGCTAACATTATTTTTTTTTTTTTTTTTTTTAATGAAAACCCTGTTGGCAAGCAGGAGGGGTTGCCTGGGAGAAAAGTTCAGTAACCTGCTAGGGCTGGGTATACCATAGGTACCCGTGAGCTTGGAGGCCACAGACAGATGAAGAAAGAAGTGGGTGAATAGAGAGCAGAGGAGAAAAAGGTAGGTGCTACGTTTTGATGAGGAGGATCTGAGTTTCTCTTGATGTCCCTGCAGTTCTGGCTTTGGTGTCTTTCATCTGCTGAGCTCCAGGTTGGGCTTCCTGCATGCTCTCTGCTTGCAGGCACCACCGTGGTGAGAGTGGGACCAGTCTCCGCATGTGGTACGTATTAAATATCCCTTGGTCATAAACCCAGTCGTGGCCTCACATCTCCAGGCATGCGTACAGGCAACACGTCCTCAGGCTTATTGAGCTCATGGCTTTACCACATAAAGCTTGTGGGTATGTGGCTTGAAGGAAGATGGAGAAAAGAAAATACCTTTTTTTATGGAAAGCTGTAAACTGCGAAGTATTTATTCAAGAGACAAGAGCTGTTCCCAAGAGCCATTCCAGTTGTTTTTAGAGCTCTCTATCTTTTTATTTGTGTGGAAACATTTTAATATTTGTTCCCTTCTTTTTACTTTTAAATATAAAGTAAGGGGAACTGTAGACAGTTTGAACTCTTTGCTTATGTTTTCCCTGATTGAAAGGGTTGCAGAAAGATAGGATAAAATTTAGAAGTGTAGGTCGTGGTTTTGCTAAACATCTTTCAAGAATTGCTGCTACAGAAATGCTTTCTGTTACAGCTGTAGTTTTCACAGTTAGTACAAATTCAGAAAATAAAGTCAGAAGTGGGTAGAAGATGGAAGGAGTCATTTTCCTGTCCCACAAACCCTCCTGTAGCATGAGACCTGGTTGGGCTTCTTAGCCTCCCAATGCTGCCACCACACATGCAGCCCTTTGGGAAAGCTGTTTCAATTCATTAGGCTCTTTGCCTCCTGTGCTACTGGAAGCCTCTTCAAGGAGTTTATTCCTCTGTGGGTCATAAACCGTCAGGTCTAAAGATGTTCACGATCCATTTGTTCCTATTAGCTTTTTTTCTGGTGGCATTATGTGCCACCAGCCCAGGACACAGCACCAGCCACCCACTTCACCCAGTCCTCTGATGCGGCTATTTGTGTGCAACAACGACAGCTACAGAAGTTTCGCTGCAATAAGGGTTGCAAAATGTGCACTCTAATGGCGGGGAATAATGCTCTAATATATCTGTAGTCAAGGCTTTAGCCGCAGGGTGGTTTATTATACAGGATGCAAGCTTGGACCTGGGATTTTGTACGCTGGCACTGATTTCTCTGAAACTATGAGCAATTTGTTTTTACCTCTGAGTCCTCTTTCCTCTGAATCATGGTGCTTACCTGCTTTGAGGTTTAATCAAGGAAGCTGCACGAGTGCCAGATATTGTATAAAAGCAAGAGGCAATTATTAAAAGTGGGCTTTGACTTTTTAAAGGTAGTATAACAGATGCTGGGTAATAAATTTCATTAATGATGATAGGGAAATTATCTTATTTTTGAACTCTTGACAGTGTTTTTTTCCTGACTTTTGGTTAATGTTTAATAGTTGTTATGGCTTCACTGTTTGCTTTTCAAAAGTGCTGGAAACAATTAGATGACACAATGAGCTATTTTTCTCCCTAGGGTGTCCCACCACTTTCAAATCTGTGTTTATGTTTAGAAATTATTGAAGCATCTTGTTTTGATATGGCTTTAAGCAAGATGTTTCTTTCAGATTTTAAACAACTTGAGAATATGTTAAATAGGAATGAGGTTGTAATTTTTTGAGACATTTTTTGTGTTTTGATGCTTATGTAAGGTACTTCACTGACCTAAAATATTTGTCATATGTATGTGTATGTTTCTCCTGGCTTGCAAATTAATGGCTTAATAGATTCTGATTTTTCTCTCTCAGTTTGGGATGGGAAAACATATGAAGTCTCCTGTTTTCCATGGTGGGAAATCTGCTTCTTGTCCATCAAGAGACATCTTACATCAGCTCTGAACAGAGCTGCAAATCCAGCCTGAACTTGATTGCTGTCAGAAGTGTTTCTGCAGTTAAGGAGCTGAAGTGTAGCACTTGGTTACACATGAGGAGAATCAGATACGCTTTAGGGTTTACTTGGTGCTGTTGAGTATTCCAGAAGTTGGAAATGAGACGTTTAAAGTTAGCTGCTGCATCTTACCTGCTGTTCTTTTTGAAGGAAATCTGTCTTTGCAATAAGCAAAGGCACAGAAAATAAAAATCTAACTTTGGGACATTGTTTGGCTTGGGTAAAGCATTCACATTGAGCTTTTCAGAAAAGCAGAGCACTAAACTCCTGCTTGAGTAGGAGTAGGCAAAAGTATCCATGATATTTTAAGCCTCTGCCTCAGTTTCCTTAGCCCACAACCTTATAAAAGTTTTGGAGGAATGCCTTCTCGACATTCTTGAAAGACATCTCTGTATCAACGAAATACTTTTACTTGTACCAAGATACCAAATGTCCAGTGAAATGGAGGTTTTGGAGTTTAACTTTCTGGAAGAAAAAAAAAAAAAAAAAAAAAAAAAAGTTCTTTCTTACAGAAAGAAAACTGCAGTGACTTGTATGTATATGTGGCTGATGTGCCTGTGTACTCCTGGGCTGCATGGAGATACTGACCCACCCAGGCGTGTGCACATCTCTGGCAGCTCCTCTCTGAGAAGTGTCCTGCGCTTGATTCCCTGACTCATATTGTAAAGAGAGAAAGAGCCCAGCTTCGTGCTTAGGATTTTATGATGTAGCGTAAATCAGGTCTGCCTGTACTTGACCAAGGTTGAAAACCACAGTGCTGCATGGTAATTAGATTTTTAAAAGATTTTTTTTTTCCTCTGGTTTATTTATATAGCAGTAATTACCTCCAGCACACAGTTGGAGTGACTGCTTGTCTTTCATGACCATACTTTTACCCTTTCATTTGACTGTCCTGTGCTTCTGTGGCTAATATAGAGCTTCATTCATTATCCCTGAGCCCCTTCCCCTGCCAGCCCTTGCACAGTGGCACAGCGGGGAGCACAAGGTTATTCTGTGGCAGCTTAAGTGGGAGTGGACGTGAAGAGCTGAGCAGGAGGCACATCCCTCAGCACTGAGCCAGCAGGATTGCTCCCACACCTTTCCCTGAGTACATCGGGGCTTGCCAGGGGCTCAGAGACCAGATTTCTCACTGAGAGTTTTGTCTTGTGGTGATTCTTCCCAGCCTGATTCTTTCTGGAGTAATTTATCACCTGTGCAGAAATGCTTCTTAAACACCTCATTTTCCAGCACTTCTTTTATTCTTTTTAATCTCTTCTTCATTAGTCTCTTCCCTCTGCCCCTTCCCATCCAATAGTTTGGAACTTATTTGTGTTCAAAATAAATTTGACAGCAATCGGTTTATTGGTTTAAATGCTACTTAGTCCTGCACATTTTATCTTAGTATGAGGAAAGGGCTATCCACTACCTTCACCCAGAAAAAGCAAGCCCCATCTTACCCTTATTGTTTCAGAGGTGCAGGAGAGCAACATTTTTATACCAAGTCCTGGAGCCTTCGTTGCTGCTTTGTCTTTGATAGGCGCCAAGAAATCCAGCCATGAAATATTCAGCTACCAGAAACCAGTTTGTTACTTCCAAACTTGCAGAAGTACTTGGTTGTACCTTGAGGCCATCAAGGTGCAACTCTTTGGGATTTATATTTGGGCCACGGAGGTAGGATCAAGTACTCAAGAGGTACCAGCAGAGAGCTAGTAGCCCAGTGAGAAGGTAGAGAGGCTTGTGCCTTGCAGTTTGTGTGAGACCCTCCTTCAGATGAGTTTGGCTGTGTTGCTGTCACAGCTTCAAGATCTTTGCCCATTTTGCCTTGGCCCTGTGGAGACATTGAGGAGGTGAAGGAGAGGAGATAACTGGGCCGGGGGGGTGGGGGTTCTGTGTTAAATGCATCAGTCCTACCTGTCTGCAGATACCTTTGCAAGGGTTTGGGGGATGTGTTCATCTCTTCCCCCTTCAACTCTACTTGAAGTTCTTGTTTCTGCCATAGGCATGTACCCACCTTTGTTTTCTAACCTCTAACTGTCTAAGTTCTAACTAAACTAAAGCATTTTCGTTACATTTTTACTACGGTATCTGAACTGAACTAAGAGTGGGGACAACAGCTCTGCAGGTGGGCAGGTGAAGGACGTAGAGGTGCAGGATTGCTGTCCTTGAGCTCTAATCCTCTAAAAACCAGGATGTTACCTAGGTTAGTCATCTCAACTGCTCTTTAGTCTGTGGAGATACTTGGAGTGCAGTCTGTCCCATCTAAAAGTGGAGCGAAACATCTCTTGAGGTGTCTGTCTCCACTAACTGCTGGAAGCAGTTAAGGGACTGCCTTAGAGGGAAGCCTAACTTTTAGCTGGCTGCAGTTAGGGAAGTTGATACACATGCCAGTCAGTTTGCTTGAGGTCATACAAGGATCCTAAATGGCCTGCTCCTAGACCAGTAGAAGTGTGGGGTTTCTGGAGGATTTCTAGGAGGTGTCCTTGCAGAGGAAGGCAGAGGGCTCCAAGAGGCACATCTGAAATGAAACATTTTCAGTACCCAGACCAGGAAGGAGGGGCCTGGCCCCATGAGGGGGCGACACTGGCTGTATGAGGCTAGTGCAGCCAGATGAATGAGTGTCACTCCCCTAACAGTGCAAAGAAAACCAGGTATAAAAGCACCACCAGCCTCCCCAAAAGCAAACAATGTTGGTGAGTCAATAAATGATGGAGTTCATAAAGTGCCATTTACTTCCAACTCCGTCTACAGCAGTAAATTCAGATCAGACTTACTAGCTGTCTGGGCTCACAGGGGTCTCAATATCTTTTTGAAAGCTGTGGGTAACAGAGTCGGTTCTCCCTCAGGATGTGAGGGAGGAGTTGGTATGCCTGTCAGTGAGATAACGTGCCTCTTGTCAGTAGCAGCTCCACTTCTACCTAACTATTGCAAATGTAGTTGCTAACATTTGGTTTCAACTCATTTCTAATGATCAGAGTAACAGAGAGCTGGATTTCTCTCTTTATGTGATGTGTCACTTCAGGTTTCGTCAGTTACAGTTTTCTGTCAGGATCTTGAGTGAATAGGAGCTGCCTGTAGACATCACCCAGGTCTTAGCTTCTTGTAGAGAAGGCCAACGAGAAAGAGAAGACAGCGGTATTTTCCATCTGGGGGTAGAAGGCAGAGGAGGCAGCACTTCAGTGCTGGTGTCAGCACCCACACCTGACCCTTAGACATGCTGCCCGGCTGCTGCCAAATCTCGATGATGCTCAGCCTCCGAGCTTGGCTGCTTCAAAAGTGTCACAGCGATCCCCTGGGGCCTTCTAAAGCCTGTGGCTCCTGTCTCTCTGCTAGCTTGAGTGAGAGCACTCAGAGCTCAGGAAGAGAAAGATCTGGATCCTTCTTTCTTCTTCAGACTTCCCTCTTTCACTTTGCCATGTGCCCTTACCACCATGCTGCATGTGCATGGTGAGATTGATGTGGGTCTGAGCAGCGATACACAACTTCTAACCATGGTATTGCTGTCAGGTTATCTGAGGAGTAGGCACATGGCTCTTAGCACACCACAGACCTGTGCCAGTACTACTTTCTGATAGTGATTATGGGCTGTGCTGTTTTTGTTTTGTTTCTCAAGGTGCTAAAAGTACGAGCAATTTGAGTTCCCACTCTTTTTTTTTTTTTTCTTACCCTCCGTAACGCAGCGCTTCACATTACCATTCATCTGCAAAAAGCCATTTTTAACAACTGCAGGTCAGGAGTCTCTTTTTCCTTCCCATCTTCAGCCCACAGGGATTTTCATGATAACATTTTGTTTCAGATCTGTGTGCTCCATGGAGAAATGTGATTCAACAGCCGCCCTTCCTGAACTGTGTCCTTAAAGTAGAAGTAAACCTTTCATAACGTCAGTGGCAAGGGGGAGTGGGTCTGCATGTACGTGGAGGGCTTTATGTATAGGTGTCACACATGAACAAAGTTTAGCTCCATTTCCTCAGCCTGCTTCTGATTACCAAATACTGTGGGAAGCTTGGTTTGTAGCTTGGTTCTGCAGCAGGACTACGAGCAGCAAAGGGATGCAGTGATACTTCGGTAGCTGGAGACATTATGCTGGTGTGACAGTCACTGTGGGTGAGGAGGGGGGTGAAATACTTCTTATTCTGCATAAGATGGGAGGTCATTTCTCATTCCTGCACCCCAGTGGACTTGTGCCTGTTTCTGTGCCTGCATCCCGCCTGGTAAGGTTCAGGAGGTGTGCAGGGTGTGAGGATGGAGGGCAGGCATCCCCTAGGTGTGCTGAGGTACTGCCCGAGCCATGTGCTTGTGAAGTTATGCAGTCAGTTTGCTTTGTCTCTGGTCTCACAGTCCAAATGCAAACTGCCTCTATTCTGTTTTATCTTCTAGCCCTCTCCTTTCCATAAATTTTCATAGTATGTGTTTTTAAAGCTCATTTGTTTCTTATGCATCCTTTGTCTTTCCCCTCACCTTGAGGAGCTGGACCTATTCCCTTTTCACCCCCAGTCTCTGTTTCCACCCTTCACTTGGTGTCTCAAGAGTGTTTTAGGGTTCTCTTTAATTACTGTCACTGTCCTCAAATGACCTACACACAGAAGCTGCTTTGCATTCCTGAAAGCTGGTGAGCAGTAACGCCTGGGCGGCTGCTCTCAGGCTGAGCAGGAGCTCAGTGCCTGACCACAGCTCGGTGCTCATCCCCTTCTCTGCCCTACACCTGCAGGCCAGGGTCCCAGGAACCTGAGAAAAGCTTCACACCCCTGTCCTCCCCCAGATGATTGCAAACCTCACTCTGTCGATTAAGACACAAGGGTCCTAAGTGAATTAAATTGCTTGGTCTCAGCTTTTTCCCCTCAACAAGAGACTCTGGAGGACAAAAGCCTTTGTGTTCTTTTTCCGTGTAGTTCAGCACAAATGGGACATCTTGCTCTGAACAAAAGGATGTGAGGCTGAAGGGAGATTACACAGTTGGTCATCGAGACCCATTCTCTACCCTTTCCTCCCTGCTCCCACCAAAAGCAAAGAGTTAAGGAGATGCTCCAGCAGTAGAAATGGTGTGCATCTCTGAGGGAGGCATTTTCTGTGCACCTTGACCTGAATATACAGAGGGGCCAGAGCTGTCCTGTACCCACATGTGTATTCCCTCTCCCTCCTGTCACTTGCATTAAAGACAGATGATTTTCACATCATTCCTGCCCTGGCAATGTTAATCTGATGTGGCTTTCACAGCTTTAGTTGCAAATCCAATCGCTTGATGGATGGGTATGTTTACGCACCCCAAATCTCAACTTTCCTGCCTTCCCCGCCTCCTAGCTGGTGTCAGCCAAGTCAGCAAGATCTCTGTCTATAAAATATACCAAGCAAGCTGCAACTTTGCAGTCTTACTGAGATTTATGGGCAGGCTTAAATGATAGGTTTTTTTTGTTTGTTTGTTTTGTTTTGTTTTGTTTTTTCATTTTGGTCCTTTTTGGCTTTTATAAACAAATGTTTTCCATGAGTAGCTTTGTTTTTCTGAGGCCCATGTCAAGCCAGATCAGTTGATGTAGAAACCTTGCCTGTCTTCCACAGCCACTCTAATTATAATGAGAGCTGTGGGAAACTGAGAGGCTGATTTCAGCTTCCCAAGCATGGATTAAAACTCCTTCAAAAGACTTTCAAGACTTGTATATTCTTTTCCCTGTCAAAATTAGAGAACTGGAATATTGGAGAATATTGAGGCAGGTGTGGGGAGACCAAGTGTGAGATGAGATTTCTGCAAAAATGTGACAAAACAAGCAGACTGGTCTTTATTCAGTTTTGACTGGAATAGATCTGTGGAGGGCTGAGCATTATTTCTTTTACTGCTGGCTTCCTCATGTGACTGCAGCAACGCATAACAGTGGAGCAAGCAAGAGGATGTGTCTTTTTGTGTGTGTGCGTTCAACTATATACCAACCCTATGTGATCGCAGGATGCATGAGGCAGAAGTGCAGGGCATTGGTTGTGACTGCAGGAGAATATTGCCATGCAGAGTAATTAGCCAAGGTCCTTTTTAACCCCCTCTTAGTAGAGGGAATGGGTCATGTTGTCATGACATGTCCCTTACTTCAACAACTATAGTGACTTAGTGGCATCCTTCCTATGTTATCTAGCCATTAACCATAAACCATCTGATTTTCATCACGTTCAGTATCCCTTTTATAATCTGTCTGTTCCCCTCTCTGACTTTCCTTGAAAGGACAATGTCAAGATAAAAATCAAATATTTACTCTTGTGCATGTAGATAAATCCTTTCTGTGTTACTTATAACGCTTCAGATTATGAAATCGGACAAGATTTCAATCCTCTAATTGACCTGTCATCATTTACTTTACTATTTACTTTAGTTCTCGTGGTGCTCCCTGCTTGGGCATTGAAGTTGGAAGGAGGATGGGGAAGAGATTTTGTTCTTAAGTTATCTGCCTTTAGTCCTATCACAGCCATATAAACTTTTGTATCACGCAATAGTACAGGAAGGAACAACCTGACTCCACTGGGTGCCAGATGTGGGTAAGCATGATACGGGATCACCTTCCTAAAAATATAGAATCACAGAATCATTTAGGTTGGAAGAGACCTCCAAGATCACCGAGTCCAACCAATGACCTAACATTAACAAGTCCTCCACTAAACCATATCACTAAGCTCTACAACTAAACCATCTTATTTCTCTGGCCTCTCATTAAGGGAAATACAAAATACAATTTGAAGGAATCTTTCATT
>MU012711.1:3137-13531 GCA_011074415.1 Stictonetta naevosa | reverse complement strand
TCAGGAAGCTATCTTCCACGCTATCCAGAAACCTCCTAGACTGCTTTCTCTGGGCTGTGTTGTGCTTCCAGGATATGTCTGGGAAGTTAAAGTCCCCCACAAGAACAAGCGCTGACGATTTTGCAACTTCTGCCAGCTGTCTGTAGAACTCCTCATCCGTCTCCTCATCCTGGTTTGGCGGTCTATAACAGACCCCCATCAGGATGCTTGCCTTGTTGGCCTTCCTGCTGATCCTAACCCATAGGGACTCAAGCTTATCATTCCCAGCCTCAAGTTCGACGACATCAAAACACTCTCTAATATAGAGAGCCACTCCACCATCCCTTCTGTGCTGCCTGTCCCTTCTGAAGAGCCTATAGCCAGTCATTGCAGCACTCCAGTCATGAGAGTGGTCCCACCACGTTTCCGTGATGGCAACCAAGTCATAGCCTGCCTGCTGCACAATGGCTTCCAGCTCCTCCTGCTTGTTGCCCATGCTGCGTGCATTAGTGTAGATGCACTTCAGTTGAGCCTTTGCCTTCTCCCCCAGCCTTGCCATTGTTCCCCCTGGCACACCTCCAACAAGCGTTGTTTCATCCCCGTCCCCCTTCTTACCTAGTTTAAAGCCCTCTCAATGAGCCCTGCCAGCTCCTGGGCAAGGATCCGTTTTCCCCTTGCAGACAGTCGGGACCTGTCTGCGGCCATCAGGCCAGGTGCCAAGTAGAGCGCCCCGTGGTCGAAGAACCCAAAATTCCTGTGTTGGCACCAGCCTCTGAGCCACGAGTTTATCAGGTGGGCTTTCCGTGTCCTCTCTGAACCCCTCCCTGCCACTGTAGGGATGGACGAAAACACCACCTGTATTCCCGCTCCGTCCACCAACCATCCCAGCCCCCTGAAGTCACGTTTTATAGCCTTCAGGCTTCTCTCATCAATGTCATCACTACCTGCCTGGACTATCAAAAAAGGATAATAGTCAGAGGGGCAAACCAGGTTGGGAAGCTTTCTGGCAATGTCCCTGACCCTGGCCCCAGGGAGGCAGCAGACTTCCCTACGGGTAGGGTCAGGCCGACAAATAGGGCCATCTGTTCCCCTGAGAAGGGAGTCGCCCACAACGATCACCCTTCTTTCTTTCTTGGTGGAAGCAGTCTTGAGGCGTGGAGCAGACTTCCTCGCCCTAGGCTTCCTGGGTAAACTTTCTACCACATCCTCATCCACCGCTGTCTCAAGCTCCAGGGCCTCAAATCTGTTGCATAAGGGCACCTGGGAAGGTGGGGCAGGTGGGGGGGGGGGTGTTCGTTTCCTGCAACATCGAGCAGGAACCTGTCTCCATTCCTCCTCCATTCCTGGGTCCCTTCCCTCTGCCCGATAACGACCGAGCAGGGGGTCCACCTCCATTTGGGGAGTCTCACTCCAGTGCCTCTCCTTCAGGCCTTGCAGGGAGTTGTTCCACCAGTCTGTCTCCCGCTCGCACTCCCTGATGGCCCTCAACCTCTCCATCTCCTCCTCGAGCTCTGCCACCAGGCGGACCAGGTCATCCACCTGCTCGCACCTCACGCACACAGTATCTCTGCCTCCCTCAGATGGCAGCAGCAGGCTCTGACACTCCCTGCATCCAGAGACCTGAACTGCTGCATTTTTGAGTGGGCAGTCTGTCTGGGTGGCTACGGACTTTCTAGAGAGAGCACTGTGCTGCTTGTTCTCCTGAACCCCCACAGAAGCTCACCGTGGGGCAGCACAATTTGGACACATCTGCAAGAGTGTCCTGTAGGCAACTGGAACATCCTTCTCCTCTTTGCACTGGTACAAATCCAGAATAGCATTAGTTAAACCCCTGGAGTCAATCCATGATTACACCAGGAGAAATGAGTACACTTTACCCAGCAAAGCCCAACAGAAATGTAAAATCCATCTGTTCAGCTCCAGAAGGCTAAATCCTGGCTGCAGCCAGCTCTCTTTAATTCAAAGACTCTTTTGGACATCTCCTTTGAGTCCAGACATGTGAGCAACTCCAGTGTCCCTGGAAAATGTTTTCCTTGTAAAGCCTTCGTGAACTTGTACATGTATTTATGCTATGGTCATCACACATGTAATTTAAGCTGACATTATAATGACAGCATGCCGAGTTCAAAATGTAGCAGTAAATATAGTTGTTAGGGAAAAAAAAAAAAATCCCAGCCCATCATCCTGAATGCCTCTTCACGTCATAGGAGGGATGCAGATAGAATCCAAACACCATAAGCATTTCTGGGTTCCAGTTGGAAACTGCCTGGAGTTCAGGGCAGGCCAAAATAAACATGCAAGACCGTCTCTCTTTACACAACAGGACTGCGTTTTCTCCTTATTTCCCCTCCTTTTTTTGGATTTTTGTTTTATTTTTTACATTTTGAAGGGTCACCCCTCTAAATAGGGGAGAGGTTGTTTCCTTGCTGCTGGCTTGGGCTGCTTTCTTACCTGGTGGCACAGAGCACCCCCAGTCCTGCACTCTCTTCTAGCTGAGAGTTGAATCCTGATTATTGTTGAGTGCTGTCAATTTGTAATGCTATATTTAAGGGTAATTTGCCAATTCCATTATAAGCCTCATTTACAACTCAGCTGTTTTAAATTGAATCAGACTGTAAGCTGACGGATGCGCATTGTCAGTTGGGATGTAGGATTTGCCTTGCTTAGGGGCTCAATCCTGTACCCCCCTGCTTGCTTGCAGAAGCATCAGCTGAACAATTAATCCTATTGACTGTCTTTTTTTTTTTCATGTGTTTGAGCTGAAACATCTAACCAGTAGATATTTTTCTTTTGCTTCTTCCAGGTGAAATCTTGTTGATTTTTTTTTTTTTGGCCTTCCCCAGCTCTGGCTATATTTGCTGAGCTGGGCATGGGTGGGCCCTACTGAATCGCATGGATTGCTCAGGTGGGTGAGGCTTTGGAGAATCAGGGCTGATCTGACAATTTGGCTGCTTTTCAGCTTTCTAGCAAGTTGGTAAAAACACCAATGGCTTTGCTGGCAGAAGGAGTTGAGACACAAATGAGATCTGAATCTGACCCCTGATCTTTAGTTAAATTGATCCATAACCTTGAGAAGTGGATTAAATTGTCCCCTGAATCTAGGGAGTTGCCTTTGGATATTCAGTGCTGGGGCCACACACTAAGGTTATGCTCATATATTACCTGTGGTCTTCAGAGAGCTCATTAGTTGGTTGGTTTACATACAAGAAGTCTGGATGAAAGTGTCATCTCCTCTCCCCAGCTGTCCTCTGTTGCAGACTGCCAGTGGTTCCTCTAGACACATCCAGCTCAGGGATTAGAGATCTATGTGCCTTGGTGGGGTTTCAGCGTGGTCAGAAAGAGTGATTCAGAGAAGTGTGGCTTTGCAGAAAAATGATGCTTCTCCTCGGGTCAGGGAAGGATAAGGAGATGCGGTATTTGCCCTTCAGACTAACGCCCAGCTGTGATGGAGCTGGGGCTGTATGTGGCTCTGAGGAAACACTCATAAGGGCAAGAACCGGGTGGATTTGGTCCAAATGATGTTTTCTTTCTGCTTTGGGCTTTTGCATTGTCTTTGCGGGCATGCTGTTTTGGAAAGGTGACAGTAGGACTCAGTGGTTGGTTTGGGAGCCTGACATCTGCCCCTACCTGCCTGGTTGTGCAGGGGAGCGAGCCAGCTCCCAGCCAGGGCACTGTGTCACTCCTCGATCAGAGACAGAAATAGCCCCAAAGGTAGGACTGCATCAACAAAGCCATTGTGCTAAACGTTTCAGTTAGAGGCAGTGCTGTAGCTGTCAAATTGACCAAAGTTGTCCTTGTGCTCCTTATCTCGTGGCGTGCCACCGGCATCTCTTACAGGGTCGGGCATGTAAGGCTGGAAGCTCTCTGAAGGCAGGGACTGAATTTTTGCCCTGTATTGGGGCAGCGTGGTCTGAGGCCAGGCCTCTCCTTCTGCGCATGGTACAGATAACAGGGCAGTGCTGCCAGAGGGGCCGTGTCCCTGCAGGCTGCAGAGGCACCTTGTGCGAATGCATCTTGCAAAGTCATTTCTGCTTCGAGCTGTGTGTCCACATGGGAGCCATTCTGGACCAGCCCTAGCAGGAAAGCTTGTGTGCTTAGAGCTCGAGGACTTAAATGGCAAAAATGAATGAGAACCTAAAGACAATGCTGCGTAAGCCGTGGAGGGTGAGAGGTGAGGCTGATCTTGCATGATGGGGTTTGGCCCAAAGCTATCTGGGTTTTATAGACGTGGGTGCTGGGGCTGAAGTCATGCACTGGGGTGTTGCCCTTGTGTAAGTCACAATGAGGCTGCCGTGACCGTGATGCTCCGGATGGGACGGCCTCGTGGTGCATCCAGCAGTGGGCACATCTCTGGCCACGCACCAGAAAGGGGATTCCTCCTGCAGGGATGAAGCTGGGAGATGGGCTGCTGGAGCAGGGGATGGAGCAGGGCAGCTGCAAATGCCATCGTCAAGCCTCACACCCCAGCGTTTCTGGAGCCTTCCCGTACCTGCTCCAAAGCCGATATTAAGCCTGCTCAAACACTGCACCGCCTTCTCCTAGCTTTGTTTTCCATACCCCATACCCAGCACCAGAACAGCGATAACCCCCCCCCTCCATCCTGCCGGGTGACTCAGGCAGGCGGCCATGAGCAGGCACTGTGGCGTGCACATCTGCTTCTCATTTAGCACGCTCCAACCCTTTTCATTTTACTCCCCAAGACCTTCCTTTGGCATCTCTCTCTGGACGGAGAGAAAAGGGGGAGTGGGGTTGAGGCTTCCCCATGTTTCACCCCCTGCTTGTCTGGGACAGCTGGCTTGAAGCCTCCCAGCTTTTCTGGAGCATATTTTGGAGCCCCAGCAGACTGGTGACAGCCGTGCCTAGAGCCGTGTCCAAGTCCCTCACAATCTTGTCCACTCTGGAGAGATGGGAGCCAAACCAGTTTTCCATGGTTAAGCTGGGCACATTTTCCGTCATGTTTTTTTGTCAGGAAGCAAACCCACCCAGTGCGTGTGCTGCTCAATAGGAGCCTTTTTTAAAATTCCTTTTTCCTCTCTCTGGCTGTGGAGATAAGTGGGGTGAGGGGGAGCAGAGGGGCTGCCTTTTCTCCTAGGAGCCCGGGAGAGTGAGCCCAGGAGAGCTCAGAATGGGAGGAAATGGCTTTTTGCTATTTTTAAGGCCGTGCTGGAAGGAGGTACCCATCCCCACTGGGTTCACAGGGTGGTAATGTTGTGTGCCTGTAGGAATTTATTCGGTATATATATCCCATATAGCTGAAGATGTGTCAGGGGCTGGGCAGCTCATACCAACAGCAAGGTGATGGTCGGGGAGAGTGGCCAGAAGCACATGGGATAAATGCCACCAACAATGTCACCCAACTCCTGGGCCCTCTTGGGCATCATTCAGGCCGTGCTGGAGATGCTGGAGGACCCTGGGGAATGGCTTGGGGCTGATCTTCATGGGACATGCGGAGATTTTCCTCTCGCTCTCTTTTTTTCTCTCTTTCTGGACTTTTTTTTGCAGAGCACCACATGGGAGGGGATTTGTGTCACTTGAAGTATGAGTGAGTTTCCATGCAAGTGGAGTGGTTGCACAGGATGAATGGAAACTTGGGAGCTTGACACGCTCCCCATCCCACAGGATTTATGCACATACAAACACATAGATATAATGCATACCTATCTGTGTGCACACTGTTTGCATAGGAAGTGGAGATGTGCAGGCAGCAGGATAATTTCCTGCTCAGTGACACCACACTCAAAACTGCCCAGAACACTGAAGCGTGGCCAGGAGAGCACCAGGGCTCTCACAGAGCCTTGTAGAGAGGGACCCGGCCCCCAGAACTTGCTGGACATTGAGCACCTCCAGCACTGCAGCATCTCTTGAAGCCCCAGCGGAGAGGAGGAGCAGGGACCTGGTGCCCAGAGCATCGTCCCCTCCAGTCATGCCCCCAGACTCATTATCCAAGGAGCTGCTTGTTTGCAAGGAAGAAATTTTTTTGTGATGAGGGTGGTGAGGCACTGGAACCAGTTGCCCGGAGAAGTTGTGGGTGCCCCATCACTGGAGGTGTTCAAAGTTGGGTTGGACAGGGCTTTGAGCGACCTGGTCTGGTGGGAGATGTCCCTGCACCCACTTTAGGCATTTGCCCCAGCTCTGTAAGTAGATGCAGCCCTTGAAACACCATCTGGAGCCGGGCTGTGCCTTCTGTCTAGCTCCACTAATTGTTTGCGTTTATTTGCCTGCTTAGGATCATTTATCACCGGGATCCCCCTTTGCCAAAACCTGCTGAGCACATCAGATGGGCCTTATAATGCAGCATTCAGGCTTAATTGAGCTGCTCCAAGAAGTGACCCACAGCTCCCAACTCTGGAGATTTATATAAGCTCTGGAACTGGGAAGTGTGCTGGGTAATTTAAAGCCAGAAAGAAGAAACCTAAGTGAAAAAACGGCCCTTCAATTATAGGAGGCATTGAGCTGTGCTCTGCTCTTGCCAGAGCTCCTGTTTGCATTTATCCAGAGCCCCAGAAATGGTGTCAAGGAAGTCAAAGAGCACCAGGGCTCGGTCCCACCGTGTGCAGCGCTGCCGGGTGTCGGACCCCCAGACCTCCTGCCAGGTCTGTGAGCTCGCTGCAAAGTGATGTTTGGCTTGGGATGGGACCTTGGCGCAGAGCAAAGGGGATGTTGGGGACGCCCAGTGCCTGCCGAGGTGAGGAGCAGCAAAGGAGAGAGGAGAGGAGCTGAACTCAGTAGTCATCATGCTGATGGAGGGGCTGGCTCAAGCAGCAAGCCAACAGAGGAGCCGATGACAGTACAAATAAAAAGAAATCTCCCAGCTCACTACAGGTGCACAGCCTTAACTTAAACACCCCCTGGGCTAAGGGTGGGTCCTGGCAGTGGCAGTGCAGCAGTGAATTCCCACTACCACCAGTAGCATCCGAGCACCCAGCGTGCTGCGAGCCAGGCCAGATCCTCAAGAGGAGAGGTTTTGATTCACAGTTTGCAGTTTCGCCAGATCCTATCTGCACACAAGCAAAGCTGCTGAAGCACAAGGTGCTGGGTGCAGGATCTCTGTAGCTGCAGCTAACCTGCAGGGATAGATTTGTTTGGAGATGTGTAATATTTGCTGCACTTTGTGCCTAGCCCTTACCAGGATGAATTCCCAAGGATGAATTCAGCAAGGGCACAGCAGACGCTTGTGCTTCCACACCTTGGCAAGCAAATCTCCTTAAACAAATAGTCCTCATGGCACTTCCCAAATGATGTCGTAGTTGAGAAATATAACTGATCTCTAATTCTGATATGCCTCGGGTCTGCTTGGTGGGCAAAATTCTATAAAATCATAGAAACAAAATACAGAGGGGACCTACAAGGATTATGGAGTCCAAATCCTAATTTCCATATGAATTTTGGAAACTGGAAAGAATGGCTGTCATTGAAATGTCATTAAAATGAGAAAGAGCTTAAATATGGCATTGCCAGGATTGTTGGACTGGAGAAGTTCTCCAACACCTTTGATTTTGGATTCCTTGATGGGACTTCACATGAAGATGGCCTTCTGATGGCCTTATAGGAAACTAATAGTGCCAGCCCCAAAATGGCAGTTCTGTATAGTATGTGAAATGTATAGGGTCCACTTGGGCTCAACTTTCCAGGGAGACAGTAGATGTTGATAAGGACAAATCCTTGTGTGCCCAAGGATTTTGTTCAGAGATTTGTGTTAATATTGGCAAATCTAGATGGCAATGGAGAACTACCAGGCTAAAGGTCACCCATTCACTCAGTCCCCAAAGCATAACCACATTAATTATATGATCAAATTCTGCTCCACTGCCAAGGCTCTTCCTGCAGGCAGGAGCCATCTCCTGCATCCTTGGCTCCCTGGAGCTTGGCCAAAACCCTGGGCTGGGCTACTCTCAGGGCTCCTTGGCCATCCCTCTCCTCCCAGTGTGGGTGGAGGTCACCAGTGGCACCAGGGCTCTGGATGACATCCGTAGTCAGCCTCTGCACAGGTGCCTATGGAGCATCCTCTTACAAGGTGCTGGCCTGCTCCACTCACTATCCTGCACCTCCACAGCCTCCTGCAGTGCTTTGTCCCCATCCTTGCTGCAAGTGTGACCCTTTTTGCATCCTTCCTCACTGAAACATCACCTTGGAAACCTCTGCCCTTATTTATCTTGTCCAGATCTAAGCAAAATCACAGTGATCACAGTGTGTTTTTTTTTTTGTGTGTGTGTTTTTGTTTTGTTTTGTTTTGGGGGGGTAGAGGTCAGTTTAGGGTGGAGGAACAAATTATGTACCACTTAAAAAAACAAACACCCCCACCTTTCCTGGCTCAACCCTGCTGTCCCCAGGCAGGACAGCTCCTAAGGGGAAGGCTGCTCCCAGTTATTAGTGGCTGGGGAGGGTGCCCAGCCCGGCAGTAAAACGCTGGCAATATCGCTAGCGAGCCGCTCCCTTCCCACAGCATCTTGGGGCCTGCAGTTGATCATCTCCATGAAAAACTGATTATTTCCCTGCAAGGGAGGCAGCAGCTGGTGTCTCTGCGTTTTCCTCACCATCTTCATGGCAGGGCAGGGGAGTGATTGAGAGGTAAGCAGCACGCTGCCCCACCTTACTGCCTGAGGGGAGAAACACTCGTGGGTGGGTGGGTGGTTTAATAACATGTTCTGCTGGAGACAAGATGTTTGGAGGGAAGGTGTACTTAAGGAAATATTTGCCTTTTTGGTTTTTACATATTATTTTTTCTAATAAAAGGAAAACAAAACAAAAAAACAACACTCCACCAGCCTTTCAGAATGGGATTTATGGATCCAAAGCCATCTCGGCTTCCTGTGCCTCCAAGGAGGGGACAAGCATGGCTCTGCTGCGAGCCCCCCGTCCTGGTGTCTCCCTTCCCTGCAGGTGGGAAGGTCACAGCAAAGGAGGAAAGGGAAAAGGGCCTGGCCCCAGGTGTCAGAGCATCCCCATTCCCACAGAACAGTCACGGGGCTGGGGCATTCGGAGGGAGCGGGAGCTGTGAAGGTCAGCATATCCCACAGAAAGGAGCTGTTATATTTTGATGGATTAGGGTAATCTTGCATGCACATCTTAATTGCCTCATTACGATGAGGCACAAATAAACCTGGGGAAAAAAAAAAAAAAAAAAGCCCATGTATATTTTGGGGCTGGTGTTTGGAGCAGGCAGGTAGACGCCATGGCCGGTGGGTGCAGAGGAGCCAAAGCATCAGTAGTTCCTCAGGGTGCCGAGCACCCCAGGCACAGGAGGGAAGGAGCTGGCGTAGAAAATAAACACAGATGGGCAAAGCTCTTGGGACCTCCTGCTTGACACCCTCCCTGGGCAGCAGGCTGAGGTGGCAGGGGATGCTCAGCACCCTGAACCCAGGTCCAAGCCCCACTGGGATGCTTTGCAGGATGGTCCCATGCCTCAGATGCAGAGCTCGATCCCTGCTGCCTGCCATGGGAGTGTGGCCAAGGTGTCCGGCTTGTAAAAGGGTTGTACAGCCCGTGTTCAGGTACAGACCCTGGCATCACTGCCCATGCTGCCTGTGCACCTATATAGGATGGCATCTCGTGGGGCCTTATTTTAGAAATGGGGCTTTTCATTGCAAGAAAGTGGTGAATGAGTTTTAAGCTATTGTGGTTTAACCCGTCTGGCAGCTAAGCACCACACAGTTCTCTCACCCTCCCCCTTCCCTCTATGGGATGGGGGAGAGAATCAGGAAAATGAAGCCTGTGGGTTGAGATAGAGACAGTTTATTAGGAGATAAAATAATAATAATTTGATGAATGATTGAGTCCCAAATAGGATTCCAATTAAAGTTTGCAATTTATTAATGAATAGAGGCAAGCAAACAGCGCTGGGTGCGCCGGGAGTCTTCTCCACCAACAGGCACACACAGCCGTCGAACTTTCTAAATATATAGAACACTGCTTTTACATATTCGTAAGAAACCCTACTACGCCTATACATATGCATGACCTATCCCCGCTTCGTATTATAATTAGTATTTTCACAAACTCCCCCCGCCTGCGCAGTGCCGTCTGGTGGTGGTCGTCGGGGTGTCGTGGGGATGAAGGCTCACGTTTCCCTCCCCATCACCACTAGCAACCTTTTGTTCCTGCGCAGGCCCCGTGGGTTCCCGGATCTCGTCCAGACCACCGAGGCGATCCGCTCCGTGGCAGACGCGTTCTGCAGTGGAGCGGGGGATCGGGCCAGGCAGGGCTAATTTTCCCGGCATCGAGCCTACTTGAGGGAGCCGCCAGGACGCGGCAGCCCTCGTGAGGGAGGCTGACGAGGCGTAGGCGGAGCCAGCAGCGGGGCGCTGCCCCTAGGGAGCGCGAGCGATAGGGCGGGCAAACAGGGCGGGGCGCGTCAGAAGGGAGTGGCGCGGCAGGGCGAGCAGGCAGGGCGAGCAGGCAGGGCGAGCAGGCAGGGC
>JAACYO010017826.1:0-10672 GCA_011074415.1 Stictonetta naevosa | reverse complement strand
GTTATCCCACCTCTTAAGTACTACATGTAGGCTCTAGGCAGTACAGTAGAAAGAAAGCGTTCAGTGAAAGAAACTTGCCATTTTTGATTGATCTAGATCCCCCTAGGTATTGGGTTTATGTGGCAAGGGTTTAGTAACAGGGTGACTGTAGGGGTGGCCGCTGTAAACAGAGACCAGCAGCTGCCCCATATCAGAGCAGAGCCAGCTCCAGCTGCTCCAAAAGGGGCCCACTGCTGGCCAGAGCCGAGACATGAGCAGCAATGGTTGGGCCTCTGGGAAAGCAGAGATAAGAAAGGGAAAAAACTGCTGGCCAACAGCAGCTGGGAGAGAGGATTGGGAAACAGCCCTGCAGACACGGGTCAGCGCAGCGCAGCGGGGGGGGGGCGGGCGAGGAGCCCCTGCAGGAGCAGACCCCAAGCCAGAGCTGCAGCCTTTGGAAAGGAGCCCACGCAGGAACAGGGGGTCTGGGGGGAGCTGCCACCCATGGCGGACTCATGCTGGAGCAGATTGCTCCTGGGGGATGGATGGACCCCATGGTATGGAGCCATGTGGGAGCAGTTCTTGAAGAACTGCTGTCTGTGAGCAGTCCCCACAGGATCAGTTTGGGAAGGATGCCATCCCGAGGGAGAGACCCCACATGGAGCAGGGGCAGAGAGTGACTGTGAAGGAATGGAGGAGATGAAGAATCACGGGCTGAGCACAGCCCCCATTCCCTGTTCCACTCTGCTGCTTGGGGGGAGCAGGTAGAATAGGGTAGATTAAGGGAAAGTGGTTTTAGTTTGTTTTTAGTTTCTCACTGTTCTAGTCTGCTAATGATAGACAACATATTCTATAAATCTCCCTACTCTGTGTTTGTTTTGCCCATGACGATGTGTTGAGTGATCTTCCTGTCCTTACCTGAACCCCTGAGCCCTTTCTATCATATTTTCTCCCCTTTTTTCCTTTGAAAAGGGGGTGTGAGAGAACACTTATTGTGGAGTTCAGCTGCCCAGCAAGGTGAAACCACCACATTTTAACACATAGAGCTCAGTACCACTGTAATTCTGGATATCCATTTCAAATACAGCAATGATACAAAGGTTATTTTACATGTGCAATGAATATGTAAAGTAAACTTGGATGGGTTTATTTAAAAGACTTTTTGTGACATACAAATAAGCATTTACATAATATTGAAGACTTCTTCAATATTAGATGGAAGATTTAATCAGTAACTTCATATTTAAGTTGCATATTTTAAAGTTCCGTTTTACTCCAGAGAAGGATAAATCCCATTACGCAGTTGTGAAAAATATAGTGAAGGATCAAGTGACAAAGGAATAGGATGAAGTAACAAGTTTTATTAGAATGGCAAACAAACTAAAACAACCATGTAAAAGATGCAACAGACTCAGGAACACGAAGCAACACAAAACAAAACTGAAAAAAAAAAAAAAATACTTAAGAGAGAGAGAGAGATGAAGTAATAGAATAACCTGATCTCCAAATTGGAGAGGTATGGGTTTGAAGGATGGACCATTCAGTAGATAAAGAATTGGCTTGAAGGATGCACCCAGACAGAGGTGGTCAATGGTTCAATGTCCAGGTGGAGGCTGGTGATGAGCAGTGTCCCTCAGAGGTCTGTCTTAGAGACAGTAGTGTTTAATATCTTTTATCAACAACATAGACAGTGGAATTGAGTGCACCCTCAGAAAGTTTGCACATAACGCCAAGCTGAGTGGTGCAGTCAATACAACAGAAGGAAGAGATTCCATCCATAGGGACCTGGACAGGCTGGAAACTTGGGCCCATGAGAATCTAATGAAGTTCAGTAAGTCTATGTGCAAGGTGCTGCACACCTTGTCCCAGACGGGAGCACAGTCTGGGTGGAGAATTCATTGAGAGCAGCCCTGCAGGGAAGGACTTGAGAGTTCTGGTGTGTGAAAAGTTTGACATGAGCCAGAAGTACATGCTTGCAGCTCAGAAGGCCAACTGCATCAAGACTGCATCAACAGAAGAGCTGCCAGCAGGCTGGGGGAGGGGATTGTCCCCCTCCACTCTGTCCTCATTAGGACACATTTGGAGTACTGCGTCCAGGTCTGGGGCCCCCAGCACAAGAAAGGTGTGGATCCATTAGAGCTGCTCCAGAAGAGGAGGGCCACAAATATGCTCAGAGGGCAGGAGCACCTCTCCTATGAAGAAAGGCTGAGGGAGCTAGGGATGTTCAGACTGAAGAAGATAAGTCTTTGGGGTGACTTCATTGTGCCCTTTCAGCAATTAAAGGAGGCTTACAAAAAAGATAGAGAGCAACATTTTACTCAGACATATAATGATACGACAAGGGGGAAAGATTTTAAACCAAAATATGACAGATTTTGGTGTTAGGAGGAAATTCTTCACTCAGTGGGTTGTGAGGCACTGGAACAGGTTGCCCAGAGAAGCTGTGGATGTCCCATCCCTGGAAGTGTTCAAGACAAGTTTGGATGAGGCCCTGGGCAGCCTGACATAGCGCGTGGCATCTCTGCCCACAGCAGGGCTGTTGGAAGTAGATGATCTTTAAGATTCCTTCCAACCCAAACCATTCTATGATTCTGTGATCCAACACGTATTCAATATAGTCCACACAGATTAGTGACCTGGTAAAGGACAGAGAATGGAATGTGATTATTAGTAAATAACTTTACTATATACCCTATCTTCTTCTTTTTCTTCTTAGTTCATGAAATATCTACAGATCCCTTGTGATTTGTCCAGCATAGAAGTCATTCTAATCTTACAGTTGTGTTATGATATGGTCAAGACTGCCCCATATCTCATTGAAATAAGAGTACTGACCAGTGCTACTACTTTGGTAGGGTTTAGATTTAGCCCATCTAAATCATAAGAATCCAGTTTTAATGAGAACAGCCTAGAAAATTGGGCAACCTAAGTTATTTGAAGGCTAAAAATCAGTACCTCAAACACTGAGCTTCCACTAAGTATTTCCAGACTTGGAAGGTGAGACTCTACCCAGACCTAATGATGACAAATAAGATGAGGAAAGAAGAAACAGAGACCTTTCTTCATCTTTGGGGTGTGTAAAAACACCTATATGTAGTTCGACCTACATAAAACTATCTGGGATCTGCAGGATTCCTCACTTCCTTTTCTTCCAGCCTGCCCTGCAGACTGCTCAACATGCTTGACCAGCATTGGATGCAAGGGCTCCATGGCTCACGCACTTTCTAATCCAGTGTTTTTTCATGGGCAATTGACTGATTTTGTGCCAGAGTCCTCTGGAAAGTATTCTGAGTATTAGGGTATTACTGTAGGGGGACTTTCCAGAAAAGAGATTGTAGGTAATGCTTGGGACAAGATATTTAGGAGCATCTGGGACAAGATGTTTTAAGAGCCTTATTGCCTTCACAGCGCAGTGCATGCACTTCCAGAAAGTCTACAGGTCTGAAGAACACTACCATATATATTTTTACTATTATTATTTATTTTTTATTATTTAATATTTTAGACAGGATGCTGGTTAAATTTCTATTTCTCTACTGTATCAGTTGGACACATCTCCAGGTCAGCAGTCACAGTATAGTCTTTATGACAACATGGTAGCTGCATGATATGAATCAGAAGAAGTCCCTCAGTCACAACTAATAATTGCCTCAAGTCAGGCAAAATTAAAACACACTTTTCCTCATTAAAAAATAAATAAATAAATAAATAATCAGACTTTCTACACCTCTTTTCATTTGTTAAATAAAACCACCTCTCATTTATGTCCTACAAATTAAAATGAAAGTCTTGTCCCCTTCTCCCTGCTTGGCCTCTTCTAGAGTAATCTTGTATGGGCCTGAGGGCCTGGGCTTCACAGTGTTCTTTTCTGTGACACATAATTGTTTTCATTGCATATATAATTTCCTGTGTATAGGTTCCATGGAATGGTTATATTCACAGATTAAAATGAATTCTGTATGCAATTGCATATTCAAAAAAATTAATTAATATTTTGGATGAGTGATTATTTTTGACTAGAAAACCACTGCTCAGAATATGCTATAACAGGTTTCCAGTAAAAACCTAGGGCTAGCAGGGAAAGTTTTCCATATGACGTTTTTATAAATTTCCCTACTCAGACAAAAGTAGTGAACTATCTAGCCTGATAAGAACAGCTACTCCCAGTAGATGTTGAAAATAAGTACAAAAGTTCCTTTGGATGGGTCACACAATTCATAAATTTTGTGGAAGAGAAAGAAATAGCTGAAAGAAATATTTCTCTCAGAAGAGCTGGTATTTTTTTTAATGAAAATTGATAATGTGTGGTTCAGAGAGTTTGACACAGACTTTAAAAGGCAAGACAAAAATCTGTGCACTTAGTTTTTGAAAGCTTTGCTTCCTACAGCATGATGCACAAGAAGCATGAATATTAACTATTTGATATAGAATATTATTCATGGAATATAAACCAATCTTATTTAAGGAATGCAAACCAATCTGATAAAACTCCAGCAAGACCTTTCTTATTCTTTTTCCCAGTTTCTGTGGAGTTTTGCAAGAAAATATTATAGGGAAGTTAGATATGTGAGTAGGAATGAAGTGAGCATTCTAAGATCCCCTTAAGACCTAAAATAACAGGGGAAGTATTCTGTGAATGGTCAACAACCTTACAAATTAGTCTATTAGTTATAGATAAAGCATTTATAATGGAAAAACTTGCTATGTTATTTCAACACTCTTTATCTGATGTAGATAGGTTTTTTTGAAAACTGCCAATTATGTGATTATAAGGATAATCATTTCAGATACAAGAAATATAATCTCATATCCTTTTAAGGCTCACCACTTGGAAGATTAACTTAGCTATATACTAGTTTTGACTGGGAAAAGTTAAATTTCTTCATGTACCTGGTATGTTGCAGTATTTTATTTGTGATAAAAAACAGTGCTGATAATACACTGATGTTTTAGTTGTTGCTGAGCAGTGCTTGCTCTGAGTCAAGGCCTTTTCAGCTTCTCGTGCTGTCCCACCATTGAGGAGGCTGGGGACACACAAGGGGCTGCAAGAGGATACAACCGGGACAGCTGACACAAACTGTCCAGAGAGATATTCTATACTATACAACATCAAGTTCAGCAATAAAAGTTGGGGGAAAGAAGGAGGAAGCAGGGGACATTTGGAGTGATAGTGTTTGTCTTCTGAAGAAACTGTGATGAGCCATGATTTCCTGGAAATGGCTGAACATGTGCCTACCATTTAATTAATTCCTTATTTTTATTTTTTTTTTTTTTTTTTTTTTTTTGCATGCAGTTTTTGCTTTACCTATTAAATTATCTTTTTTCTCAACTACAGGTTCTTGCACTTTTACCTTTCCAGTTCTCTCCCATATCCCACTGGGGACAGTAAGTGAGCAGCTGTGAGGGGCTCAGCTGCCTGAAATACCCACAATCAAGTATTTCAGCAGTCTACCTTTTCTGTGATGAGTCAAAATAGGCAGCCTGTTAGGATGCCAAGATTTCAAGAGGGTATTGGAAGGCAAATTACATCCCATAATTACTTGCCAACCGACAACCTGTCTCTTTAAGCCAGGATGAGTTGTAGCTGTCTTCATCGGTGGAAAGGTTTTTTGTAATGAAACAGCCTAGTGGTTCCTTCTGGCTCTCTGAAAATCCTTCAATTCTGACAGTGCAGGACTCTGCATCTTCATTAAATACTTTGGTCAGAAATTCCACCAGCACTTCTCACATTTTCTTTTATCACCTCCTCTAACCTCTATATGAGATTATGCCTCATGGCTTTCATCTTCACTCCAAGGAGTGCTGGAATGGTAGATGAAAAGGAAAGGTAACAGGAGGCAATGTCAATAAACAGTAACAGACAACTGGAGATTCATCTCTCTTACTAGAAGGTGAGTTGAATTTTCAATTAATAGAAAAAAGTATTGTTAAAACATGGCTAGAATTCCAAAGATCATGAATTTGTAATTTCTTCACAAATGATACAATGTGTCTATTTTCTATATGAACAGTCTTATGAAAGATTTATGGCTAACATGTGAACTCCTGAATTCTTGCTGCATTGACTAGCTATATAGGTTGTGTCCTTACTGCCTTTTTCTCACTGATATAAGCATTTGTTTCAATTAACAACTGTAGCCCACAGCTCAGAATGGATTCCACTGAAGTAGTCATTGTATGCACAAAAAACTTGAAAGGTTTTACAACCTGTCAATGCAAGACCCCATGTAAAAAAGGAAAGGAGAGCACACTGAAATGGAGGAGTTTGTTTAAAATCACATAGGATGTTCACAGTTGAAATAATATTAGATCCCCTACACTAGCACTGTTTCAGTGGAATGTTTTCTCTATTCCACCAATACTGATGTAGTATTAAATTTTTACTTTCAACACTTTTTAGCCTTTTTCTCCATAGGATATCCATATTAAGCAATATGAAAACAAAGAAAACAGATATTTATTTTTCAGTAGGGCTTGGACAGGTTACTCAAAAACACTTATTACTGACTTTCCACAAAGACATATTGTATATGAAGAGCCAGATCTGGAACATACATAATTGACATCATAACACTCATGTCTGTGATAACAGAAAGATAACTGTAACCACACTCTCCATGGTTCTGATTCCCAAGACAGCAAAACTGAAGACCTCTCAGACCAGACATCTTGTGAGCTTTCCTGCTTTTTTCACTCCACAGGAAAATCAGGGGACAGATGGGACACAGTCATCACACGTAATCAGGAGCAAAGGCTGCTCCTCATTATGTAGCTAGTCTTTGTCTCCAAGTTTTTCCTGGTGAGTAACAATATTGTTGCATGATAAAACATCACAATTAGCATTTAAATCCTGAAATAATAAATTAAGAGACTATACGCCCTTCATGTCTTGTTTTCTTCCTGTTCATCAGGCATGCACCTTCTATCTCTACTCTTATTTACAAACAAAATAAAACAAAGGGAAAACAACAAAGAAAGGATTGTTGGGTATTGGCAATTATTTCACAGAATTTACACTCTATTTCTTTTATTACTTTGTACTGAGCCAAACTGTTCTTAAAACTTTTCTGTAAATTACCAGTTAGGTAGCAATGACAGATGGTATATCCACCTGCTTCTTGTTCCCTTAGTAACATCAATAATATTATACAACTCAATAAAGCAGCTTACACTAAGGAATTGTTGTCATCTGCATTCAACATTTACAGGGCCAGAATGATAATGAGGTCTTACTACAGACATAACACTCACTGGATTCTCTCAGTAATGGAGAAATCCCACTTTGAACGGAAAAAAAAAAAAAAAAAAAAAAAAAAAGCAAAAAGCTGAAGAGAATCCTTTACCTAGCTCTGATTTTCAATGTCCAATAACTGGAGTTATGTTATGTATGATGAGTTATAGCAGACAGTTGTCTTTCACTTTAATTGCAAGCCAGAGACTTTGGACAATAATGTATTCTCTTTTCATTTGACATTCTTGCTAGATTTTCATCATAAATGCTTTCATATTTATTTATTCTGATTACCCATACAAATTTATTTTCAGGGCCTGTCATGCAGGGATTATGCAACTGGTCCTTTAAAGATGAAAGAATTAGTGTAGGCATTTTAAACCATTATTTGCCCTGAGTTATTCTGGTTTGGTTCTTGATGAAGTGACCAGGGTGCAGTGCAAGTCAGCAGACCATATGGTAACATCCTTCTGGCATTCCCTATAGATAAATTTCAAAACTGCAATGGACCTACAGTTTGGGGTGATAAGATTTAAAATTGGTTGTTTCTTTTTTGATAGGTAAGACTCCCTGTTTCTTCTTGGCTCTGCCAAGCACACCCTCTGCCTTGGTGCTCCCACCTCCAGTTCTTTCCCTCCTACAAGATACAGCTGTTTCCCCACGTCTCTGGTTCAGCAGATAGATCAGGGCCCCACCACCATACTGTTGCCTCCCCTGACCTGCATCTTCATCTTCCTAGTGTACAGATTTGTAAACCACTGAGGTCTCCCAGCCCCATGTATCACAAAGCACCATGTAGGTTTTGCAGGATGATAACAGTAATGAGCTGCAAAACAGCCTTCAGAGATCATTAGTCTGAATGTGAGTGCCAGTGTTTTAGTTAAGTGGTGACTTCACTTTTTCAGGGAAATACAGGTCTCCTTCTTTGTTGGCTGAGGATTCTCATGATTTTTTCTCTTCTGCAACAATACTCAGTCTGAAAAGGGAACCTTAATCCTCTTTCATTTCAGAGTGTTCATCTTGACCCTTCTGGCCTCAACTTGCAGTGTTTAGCTCACATTGCCTTTGCACCAATGTTAACAGTATTTCTTTTGATATCTGATGCTAGAGAGAACATTTGCTCCTACAAATTAATTACACTATGGCATGGCAACACATCTAGATACTACTGGTAATGCAATCATTGTGGCCTAAATCCTAAATTAATCAAATTTTGTAGAAAGAACTTGAGTGTTTTTGTTTGTTTTTCATAACACTACTAATTAATAGAATTGGAGAAAAGAAGATGTTATAGTTGAAGGAAAAATATTTATAAAAAGTCATTCTGTTATCCAGTGTATTTGTTTATTGTAGAATAAATGGTTTTTAAAAGAATTCATTATTGTTTTTATTGTTGTTGTTGTTTTGTTAGATCAATGGCAAAAAAAAAAAAAAGATCATTCTCCTTTATAGAGGCATCGCTATATAGAAAAACTTGATCAAACATTTGCATTTTGTAAAATGGTTTTCCTCTGCAAAAATTTATCTTTATGCACATAGCTTATGTGAACTGCTCTCCAGATTTCAGACACAGGCTTTCCTACAAAGCTACTAGGGAAATATAGGTTTCTTGAGAAAAATATAGGGCAATGAGCTAACACAGAGACACATCTTTCTATCTTTTAGTTAGGGAGACTAAGTAACACAAGAGATAAGAAAATAAACTCAGGTGACAAAATCTGACTGGTGTCCACAGCTATTCTTGGGAATCTTAGACATTTGTGCAAGAGAAGCAAAAATGCAAGAATAATTTCCTCAGATAAATGCTTTATTTTCTGAGAGGTTTTTCAGGTACATTTTGTAGTGGATTTACATAGCAAGGTTCCGGTAGCAGGGGGCCATAGGAGGGGCTTCTGTGAGAAGAATCTAAAAGCTACCCCATGTTAAATAAGGGCCCTGCTGCTGGCCAGAGCTGAGCCAATAAGCTCATGTTGTTCGTGCCTCTGTGAGAGAATATTGAAAAAAAAAAAAATAACAAAACAACAACAAAAAAAACACCTGTTGCTACACAGAAGCTGGGGGAGAGAGAGAGGAATGAGAAACAGCCTTGCAGATGCCAAGTGAAGAAGGAGGGGGAGAGGTGCTCCAGGTGCTGAAGCAGAAGTCGCCTTGCAGACTGTGATGAGGAACGTGGTGAAGCAAGCTGTCCCCCTGCAGCCCATGGAGTACCATGGTGGAGCAGATCTCCACACTGCAGCCCGTGAAAAAGCCCCCGGAGGAGCAGATGGATCTGCAGTGATGGAGGCTGCGGCCTGTGGAGGACCCCCACTGGAGAAGGCCCCAGACTGGAGCTGCAGCCCGTGGAGAGGAGCCCACGCAGGAGCAGGGGGCCTGGGGGGAGCTGCTGCCCATGGGGGACCATGCTGGAGCAGTTTGCTCCTCAGGGATGGATGAACCCCACGGTACGGAGCCATGTGGGAGCAATTTTTGAAGAGCTGCTGCCTGTGGCCACCCCTCGCAGGATCAGTTTGGGAAGGAGGGTATCCTGTGGGAGGAACCCCACGTGGAGCAGGGGCAGAGATGGACTGTGAGGAGCGGCAGAGATGAGGTGCTACATACTGACAACAACCCCCATTCCCCCACTCCCCTGTGCCACTCGGTGGGAAGAGGTGGAAGAGGGCAGATGGGGGAAGGTATTTTTGGTTTCTTTCCTTTGTTTCTCACTTTTCTACTTTGTTATTAATAGGCAATTAATCTTATCGTCTCCCTATTCCTGAGTCTGTTTTGCCCATCATGATAATTACTGAGTGATCTCCCTGTCCTTATCTCAACCCTTGAGCCCTTTGTGTCATATTTTCTCCCCCTTTCCTTTGAGGAGGAGGAGTGAGGAGCAGCCATGGTGGAACTCGGCTGCCCACCTGAGTAAAACCACTACACCTTTTCAAATGAGAGAATTTGGATTTACCGGTTATAAAGGTTATAAAGGATGGGAAATTATAAAGGATAAAAATAAGTAAAGGACATCTCTTTTTACAGTAAGCAGCTGTAAGGAAAGGTTTATGTAACTTGTCATCTCACAAGCACATTTATTTTCATTTTTCCTAAGTTTATTTGAATAATAATAATAATAAAGTATTAGGCAGCAAAAAAAAATGAAAGAGCATTTATTACTCAGACATGGCAAGACACTTTCATAAAGATAAATACAGTTTTATTTCATTAATAGTTCTACATTTCTGACTGAAGCTTAGTTATCATAGATAAAGAAATTAGAAAGCAATAGAAATGATAAGATTCATTGAAAAGATTTTTACTTTTATTTTTTTAAAACCTCGCATCTAACATCTTCTTGGACAGAAGAATTCATGACAGAATGACAGGAACAAAGAAATCATAGAAGGATTAGATCTTAATACCGATCTTGCTCATGAAAAGATTATTAACTTTTTGAATATATATATTCAAAAATTGAATATATTCAAT
>MU012709.1:0-18612 GCA_011074415.1 Stictonetta naevosa | reverse complement strand
TTTTTTTTTTAATTTACATATTGGAAATTAAAAATTGAAAAGCCTTTAAACTGTTTTCTTTCATGTAAAGATTCTTCCATTCAAACCTTGCCTAGCTTTCTAAAGAAGTCAGTACTACTAATAATAATGTGTACGAAACAAGTGATGCACAATGCAATTGCTCACCACCCGCTGACCGATGCCCAGCCTATCCCCGGCTAGCTCAACCCTTTGAGCCCCACGTTGGGTGCCAAAATGACTGTTGTGGTTTAACCCGGCTGGCAGCTAAACACCACACAGCCATTCGCTCACCCTCCCCCCTCCCTCTCTGGGATGGGGGAGAGAAATGGGAAAGTGAAGCCTGTGGGTTGAGATAAAGACAGTTTATTAAGATAGAAAATAATAATAATAATAATAAGTACAAACAAGTGATGCACAATGCCATTGCTCACCACCCGCTGACCGATGCCCAGCCCAACCCCGAGCAGCCGGCCCCCCACCCCGGCTAGCCACCCCTATATATTGTTTAGCATGACGTCAGATGGTATGGAATACCCCTTTGGCCAGTTTGGGTCAGCTGTCCTGGGTCTGTCCCCTCCCAGCTCTTGCTGTACCCCCAGCCTGCCCGCTGGCAGGACAGGGCGAGAAGCTGAAAAGTCCTTGGCTTGGTGTAAGCACTGCTCTGCAGCAATTAAAACATCAGCATGTTATCAGCACTCTTCTCATCCCAATCCAAAACACAGCACCCTACCAGCTACTGGGAGGAAAAACAACTCTGTCCTAACTAAAACCAGGACATCCACACACACAAAAAAAAAAGGCAAAAAAGAGCAGCCATCAGTGGAGGATTTGGGCATTAGTGAGGAAACTTGTTACTTTAGCTTGTTTCCCACACTGAAGCAAGAACACATTCTGATATCCCTGATGTCCCTCAGATCAGGAGGCTTCAGCTCAGAAAGACCTGAGTTTCTGGTGGGGTTTTGCTCACAGAGTTGGGCATTGCTGGGGGAAAGCTGCATCCCACCAAGTGATGTTTTGAAAAGAAAGATTTCCACTCCCTTTTAAATCCTACCAAAACAAATATAATAATAATAATAATTCCAATTGCTACAAGCTGGCTTTAATAAAATTGGCACAAATCAAGCAAGCAACACTAGAAATTGCTGTGCCACCCCGGATGGCTGTGGCACGAGCATGGACTTTAAGCTTTGCACTGCCAACAGTTAAATGAGGTTCCCCTCACCTCGATCATCCCAACCACTTTGCTATTTTGGTTTCTGTGGTCTGCAGCACACTCATATCCCCAAAAGCTCCCACCTGGCCACAAAGCCAGGACAGCCTGACTGAAAAGTAATTAGGAATAGTTTTGTTCTTTCCTCATGCCTCAACAGCAGTGAATCATAGTTAGTCCAACTTGGAAAAATCAGTTACAGCAGCAAGTTACTTCTCCTGCAAATGTAAAAACCTAACAGAGCCACCTTTGGCATTTACAGCCAGCAGAGCAAAGCAAACAGACCCAGCCTTTAAGGAAAGCACAGAAAGCCAGCAAGGGGTGCTTCTGACACAGCTATAAAATTCAAACCTAATGTACCATTCAGAAAGTATATTTTGAAGGGGGAAGAGTCATCTTAATTATCAAAGGAAACAGAATCAGTATTGCCATTCCTGTAGCAGGAGGGAAACCAGGCACAGACTGCAACTCCGTTGTGCAAGGTGCTGTGCACAGAGGAAGCTGTTTGCAAGTTGAGAGCACCTCACCTTTGCGCTGTTCAGGGTTTGGCTGCTTGGCTGGATTATTTTTCTCTTAAAAAAAAAAAAAAAGCACACTTGTTTTTTTAGGTAATGTTCTGCTACCTTTACAACCTCTTTTAAAGAGAGCAAGAATCAAGCACCAGGTCAATTCTTACCAGCAAAGAGACTTTGCAGGGGTCTGAAATGGTTTTGCTCTAGAAGAGCTTTAGAGAGTTGCAGTTATGCAAGTGAGAGGGAAGAGAGAAGCTGAAGCCATGCCAATATCTACAGTGGGACAAGTTTTACATTACACAGTGCAATCTCAAGTAAGCTGCAAACTTTAAACATTCTCACTCCCTTTGAGCTCAGGAAGTTGACTTCAGTGTGAATAGTACCAAGCCTTAAATCCATCCTCAGTATTGCTCAATTTTAATATATTCATGTTCAGTCAATACTATCTCCTGTGAATGGATCTCTCTTCGTGGATCCCATGGCCTTCCTCAGGTATTTATTCTCTGAAGCCCATAACAGATGCTTACTGGGCTCAGGTGCAGATAAATGCATTCACACCCAGCTCAGCCTGCTGACAGGGCAGGCAGCAAGAACTATCGTGGGATACAAATGCTCATTTTCCCTCCAGGCAGAATCCAGATCTCTGTCCTGAGATTATGCATCTTAAACCACTATCCAGGTCCTCTGAAATCAATCTCAAGGCCCTTTCTGTTTCAGGCAGCTGATAAGAGACGCACAGAGTGGTAGGGAACAAGAGAAAAAAAAAGTGATTTTTCTTATTAAAATAAACAAAATCTCAAAGTTGCACTTCATTAACAGAAGAATAGACTAGGACAGCTCCAAGGGATTCAGGGATTCATTTCCCCCTTTGCATACCCTGTTTCTGCCTGCTGACAACCAGGCAGTGTTTGCCATGCCTGGGATTTTACCATTTCTCCTACCACCTGCCCCATTTTCTCCCATAGGGCACAGAGCTTTCATCCTCTGCATAAGAGACACAGAAGATCACAGGTCACTCCTACAAGATCTGTGCACGCACTGAAACACAGCAAGCGTGGTGCTCCCAGGGGCTGTCCCTGGCTGAGGGGCACTCATTTTGGAAGCTGGTTATGATTTTGGACCAAACCCTTCCATGCTCTGAGCACATCCCAACTCCTCTCCGCCCCATAGCAGCAACGCTGTAGGGATAAATTGTAGCGGTTGGAAGAAAGAATAACATTTTTTTCCAACCACAAGCCCTTCTGAAAACTCATATCCACATGGCTAAAGGCTTGCCTCATTTCTCCATCAATACTAACTTGGCTAGCATGAGACATTATTCCTCTTCACAAACACTACCTTGCTTCTATCCTGAGACTAACTGCAGCAACATCAGTGATTCACAAACAGCAGCTTTCTACTGGTTACTTTCCTATCAGCTTCTACGCTCCCTAATCCAAGTAACCCTTCCCTAAGGAACCAGTAGGTTTGCAAGTCACCAGAGCTAGGTCATTCTGGAGATAAAGCCATTGCACTGTGCAAAGCTGCTTTCTTTCAGGAGTAGTGTTTATCCTCCCACACCAGATTCAGTAGTCCCCTCTTCCTCATCAGAAAAGTATATGCTATGAAAGCATAAAACAGTGTGTCGGACCCTCTGTTGTCCCCAAGAGGGCAGGCAGCTTCATCAAGCCTTTCCCTGCTTTCAGCCCCTCCAACTATCAGTGTTTTCCCCAAACAACCCTGCTATCAGTTACAGCAAGAGGTAAGCCTGCTGTCACTCCACAGAAGCCTGGAGGACTGCTCTGGATCCCCACTGCTTCAGATGAAGTTTTGCCTTCTACCTCAAAGATATCCACCCCACTTTATTCCTCACACCCCATCCCTTTGGGAACCAAGCACTACACAAGCAGAAGAGTTTTGTTGCCATTCAGCACTTAAAAACACACATGGAGCAACAGCTCAGCACTGCCACGCGCACAGCAAAGGCTGCCGTGACATCATGCAGTCCCACTGATAAGGCTTGAGAGACCTGCAGCAGAAAAAAAATACTGCAGCACTAAGTTACGTCTTCTTCATAGGATGTACAGAGAAAAGAAAGCAAGGAAAAAGCTTTCACCACCCAGGTGATAATAGTTGTACTATTTCAGTGCCAAGAAAATATTCCAGGGCAGAGAGGGAAAGGAAGCTTTGCATGATCACCAGAAAAACTCCTGCTCTTACACAGAGCCTTCTCTGCTCCCTGCGCTCCACAGGCGCAACACAGCCACCCAGCACCTGCCGAGCACTGCAGAGCCCACCCTTTGCCAGCCACCCTGAAGCTCACCCTACAGCAACTTTCACGAGCTTTTCCCCGCTCCATGGATGAGGACTTCTCCTCTAGTGCCCACAGGGCAGGTTGCACTGGAGCTGGGCTCATCCACGGGACATATCCCAGCAGTAGCACAGCCCCTTTGCCAGGACAGTGTCCCCCTCACCCCAACACAGACTCACCACCAAGATCAGTGTCCCCAAGCACTCGGCCAGAGCTTGTCACACTAATTTATTTCTGATCCTCAGGTGCTCCTCAATAGTAGCGAGAGCATCCTTTTGCCTCCCCATTGCAGCAGAGGTGCCCTTCCAGCAGCATCAGGGAACAGCAGCTAACACAGCCTCAGCAAGGTTTCTTCCCCAGCAGAGCTGCCTTTGCTTATAAATAAGTTTGCAATGCCTGACACACCTCCCAGTGACCACACCCCTTCCAGCCTCTTCAAAACCATTTTTTCTCCTCCTTTTCAGCATGAGGCAGACCAAGCTGTTTTCTTCACTTTCTTTATTGCTCACATAGGTGAGTGAAAGATTCGGGACTTTCAGAAGGAGGAGGAATTAAAGGTGGCAAAGATGTCCTGCCCAAAACCCTGATGCTTTCACCACCTAATTTGTGGGGCTGTAGCTGCTTCTCTTCAGCTGAAGTCCAAAAGCTGGGCTGAACAAACAACATCGTTGCCCATTTGTGTGGTCGCAGCACCCTGCTTCCAGCTTGCTTTTTCCTCCCAAGCCCACCGCAGGATGGCAAAGGCATTGCTGCCCCTGATTCAGAGGCCGTGGATGTTTTTGCAACAGAGCAGTGGGGCAGGAGGGTTGGTCCCCACAGCTGTGCTGTGGGCCAGGACCAGGCACCTCCTGCCCCCAGTAACCCTCCCAGCAGCAGCTGGTGTTGCAGAGCAAGGCCAGGCCTCCCCCCAGCTCCCCATCCCAGCTGAAGGGCTGCAGCTGGGTCCAAACCTTTGGTGACATTACAGCTACCCCCTCCCAAGGCTATGGGAGAACATTCACAGCCCAGTCCCCATGAAAGAAAAGAAGAAAAACCACAAGAGATCCCCAGCACGACCTCAGCAAGGAGACCACCAACTCACAGAGCCCCACAAGAATCGACCATCGCTGCCTCCTTGTTCTCAGTGACATCCTGCATCACCCTGGGCTGATTTTATGAGACCACCTGAATGAAAAGCTGTCCCAGTCTGTAGCATCTGGAGCTGCTGGCAGGACGTGTGCCACTTGGGGCATCTGGTTTCTGTTAAGCCAGCAGTAAAAATTCCCCAGGCTCTTTGACTCTCCAGGGCTTGACGTAGCACAGCAGAATGAATGCGCAGGACTGAGGGGACCCCTTTCCCGGATTTGTTCTCTCACCTCCTCTGCAAAGCCACAGATTGCCAGCTTTTCCTCTTCTTTAATCATCGACTTTCCTGCTGGAAAAGCACGGCTCTCCACTGTGGTGATGAATAGGCTTTTATTCCCTACAGAAGCCACAGCCAGCCCAAGGATCCAAGTCAAGAAAGCAGTTAGGAAAGCAATAATGTGTGAGGAATCAAAAGCAGGGGAAAATTTGCATCCAAATGTAATTACAGGGATGGAAAACATCCCTCATTACTTTTGGCCTGGGCCTGGTTTGGTAACACAAGCATCAGTGGGGTTCTCCAACCTCCAGCAAGCACTCCAGCAACATGGGGTTTGCAAACCAGTTCCAAGGACACCCACTTTTCCTTCCTCTCCCTCTCTCTCCCCATATTCCTCTCTCTGTGCATCATCCAAGCCATGGAGGACCCACAGCTGCTCCTCCGCCTCACTTCTTCCTGCACTTCCCATCTCCTTTATATTCCCCTCTGTCCTTTTCACCCTGACTTTGTCTGAAGCAACTGCAGCCAGAAGTGAAGCTGTGGTATGTTTCTAAGCTAAGATCTGTGGGCTTTTTTTTCCATTTGTTGAGCCACTGGTGGGCAGATGCTGTGGTGTATGTTTATAATTTATTTAGACTGGGTCCTAGATCCCATTCATTCATCCGTGGTGAGGACAGGGCCATGGTGGGTGCAAGCCATAAGACCAGAGAGCCTACAGAAGAGTAGGAGGGACGTGGAGATGCGATGTTCTCCAGATAAGCAGATACATGTCTCCCACAAGTTCAGCACACGATCCCCACTGGCTACGAGTAAGAGTTGAGGGTACAGAAATTTCCTCATGGCTGGTGAAGGGAGGAGACCTGTCTGGGCTCCCAGGATGATGATAGAAGATGGTAACACCATCATCAAAGCTGATGCTTGGAAAAGTCTAGACAGACGCAAGCCTGAGGAGCCGGGGTGGGGTGGGCGCTCCGACACCAGCTCCGTGGCTGACTCACTGCCCATTAATTACATGGCCTGACCCTGAGCAAAACCTTCACCTTTCCACACCTCAGCTTCTCCAGCAGTAAATTGGAGAGAGTGACAGTGGATTCCCTTCCTGGGGCGTCGTGAAGGTGAATCACTGCAGCCCAGTGACTTAAACTGAGCAATAGAGACTTATGCAATTGCTTTCCCAAGAGCCATGTTATTACCTAGGAAGGAGCTTGGGGATGGGACAGTGATGCAATGCTGGGGAAGTAGAAGATCTTTTCAGAAGCAATAATTAATTGAAGTGTGAATAAGGGCTGAAAGGTGCCAATTCTGGAGCTTCTCTGTGCCAAGGCAGGAATTGCCCTGCCACACCAAGCAGCTGGACTCCAGGGACACAGGACCCAAGCACAAAATAACTGGAGATATGCGTCATCAGCAACAATTTTTCAAAGAAGCCCATCTGACCTGTTACTTGGTGCACAAGGTACTGGTACCCATCCTCATGGTTAGCAGTCTGCGGGTCAGCAGAAGTAAACAAGGAAGGACATAGGAGTAGGACTGACAACATGGTAGACCCTCAGAGCTGTTGGCCTTTCCTCATGTTGGGTGGGCACAGCAAGATGTTCACACCTTTAGCATTGCTTTGCACAGACATTCAAAGCCACTCTTTCACAGCACAGGGGTTTGAAAAAAATGAAATTGCCAAACCTCTGTCACAAGAACTCATGCCTCACCTCCTGGTGGTGGTGCCAAAGCTGTAGTCATTCACGGCATCAGAGCGAGCAACTAGAGTGAGCTATCTTTATCAATCTGTACAGTGTCAAAAAATCAAGGAGAAAAAAAAAAAAAGGAAGGGCAATGTAACACTTTATAACACTTTAAGTTATGGAAAATACTGTCCCCCAGAGGAAAGCTCAAAGAGAAGAAAAAAGCTCAGCTCAGCAGGGAACTCAGGACAGCATTTTTTGTTCTGTTTAGCTCATTCCATAAATCTCAGTCTTCTATCCCAATATTTTCTGGGGCTCAAAAGTATGGGAGTATCTAGGGATAAACCAAGATGTGAACCCATGCCCTCTGACCACAGTCCATCAGAGCACTTGTCTGTAAAGTTTGTCACTTTCTTACTCTTTCCCTTTCTCTCCTTCAGAACGTGCCATGACAAACTCACTGTGCTTGGGCTGTTATTTCTAGACATGATCCAAAACCAACACCCAGGCTCCATGTTCGCTGTTTGTGTTTCAGCCTTGCCACTTGACTCCTTCCCTCATCGCTCTGCTCCAGGGGAAAGACGCAGGTGAAATTTTAAAGGAAGAACCCAGTCCTTGGCTGCTTCCCTTCAGCTGTTTTCCTATTGGCTCTAGTGACACGGAATAAACCCAGGCTTATGAACTCCTTGGCTTCTGCAAAGCACTGAATCAGCCTCCAGCAGTGTAATTTTTCTTATTAAAAAAACAAGTTTAACAAAGTAACCAGACTTATCCTCAAGCAGCTGAATGGGTAAACTTAGACCAATTGGTTCCACATCTTACTCAAGTCAAATTCATTCCCCTATCCCAGGATACATGGTGCAATCCAATACGGAGAAGAGCATGAATCACACAAATCTGTAATGAGTCAGTCGTTGCACTGGGTCACCTGGTGCAAATGCCATTATGCCAAGAGAGGTCATTGGGTCAAAGCATGACAAGATTCATTCTTGTGAAATCTCCCTTTGGAAGACACCTCTGACCATCTCCTTCCCTTGATCTACCTGACAGGAACATGGTGACCTGTTCAGCAGATTTCATTAAAAATAAAAATTATAGCTTGCCTGGCAAGGCAGGGTAGGAAGTGAGTGAGTAGGAAGTTTATAAGCTTTCTAAACAATTCTAGCTGGAGGGTTAAGTGAAGTGATTTCAACATCCTGCCTTGAATCTCCAGATTGGCAGAGGCAAGTGTTGATTTCATGTCTGGGTCTTCTCACCTCTCCATCTTGAGCTAGAAAAATGGAGAAATTCCTCCTGGAAACAGCGGTAGTCTACACAGCTGAGGGTTGTTGATGGCATCTGTGTTTTGAGAAACTTAAGGTGAAACTGCAATTCTAATTTAGTTTCCTTGGACATCTAACAGGCATGGAAGTTGGAAAACTGGGTTTGGGTTTTGACTTATAATAATGGGGAAAATATTTAAAATTCATGAAAAAGGCTCTTCATGAAGTCCACTGCTTAGGACTGTGAGAAAAATCTCAATAATTTTCTTCAGACAGGACCTTCTGTGAAGCTATTTTATTCACGATTGCAATGGCGGGTGTCCTGCCAATTACGAGTGCATTTTAGTAAACAAATCATAACTTTTTATTCCCTATTACCCGACACCTGATCACCTCCCCTGTTTCCTCATTGGCTGAGTACTACAGGTTCACAAGTTACTCGATGCTCCTCTATACCATATATGTACATTTTTTTCTTCAACCCTTTAATTTCTCCTTTTTCCTTTTTTTTCCTCCTTTCTTATGTTTTGAGAACTCGTAATCTCTGTTTTACTGTTCTCACACTGCTCATCCTGTTTTTCTCTCTGTTCTACCTTATTTTGGAACAGTGAGGCCTTCTACTGTCCACTTATCTACTCAGCATTTCTCCTTGTTATGACTACACAACTACCTTTGAATACAGAAGGTTAGTTCTCTACTGCAAAAACACAACTTAGTTTCTCACAGGACCAAGTGAAGCAAAAGGTGACCCTGAACTGAGTCTATGCATTGTATCATTCAGAAGAGTTCCGTAGGGTTGAATCCCACACAGTTATTTTGGGGAAACACAGCCTGTTCCCCCTGGTGGTTCCTTGTCATGCCTGATTTACTCCTCATCCCAAAGCTGGTCCCAATTTACAGGAATAAACTTTGTTCATCACATGCTGTTCCTGTAGAGAAGCCATTTTCCATTGTAAGCAGTTACATAACAGTAGAACTACTGTACATTGGAAAAGCACCAATTGCTCCAGAAGGAAGCTTTTTAATAACACATCTGAAAGGAAAGCTATCACAAACAGCTCTCCTGAAATAGGGTGTTTGGCAGGAGCTTCCCCCATAAACTGCTCTGTGCAGTCATTCTTCTGAGAGCTGCAGAGCCAGGCCTGGCTTGGAGATACTGCTGTTACTGAACACCACAGCAGGCGAGCTGAAATGCCTTGAAGGCAGAAGACACAGAAATGGGACGAAACTCAGCCAGCCCAAAGTGTGAGTCAGAAGCAACGACAACTTTCCCTGCCAGGGGACGACATGTCCATGAATGAGGAGGGTGTCTGCTTTCCCACCTAACCATGGGTAGTCCCAGCACAGATGTCCCTGGGAAGAGAAATGATCACTTTAAGAGCCCAGGACACCTAGATATCATTTTAGTTTACCTTTTTTGGTGTTTGTATCACAGATGTATTTGTAAGAGGAACATGGAAGCCTTGACTCTGTTCTACAATTCACAGCAGGGGCTTTCACCGCACCACCACATGTAGATCAGGCCACACATGCGAAGGAATACTAACTGAAAGTGGAAGAGGGGCAAAGAAGTATCTGAAGGACAAGAAGGTGAGTGGAGTCCCTCCATTCCTGTATGGGCTAAAAGTGCTCAAATAAGGCAATGCAGCGAACCCAAAGCCAAGACAGGACAGTACACGAGGAGGTACAAGAACTGTTTGTGTTGGCACAAGTGCAACTAGGGATAAACTAGACATGGATAATTTTAGGCTGGAGGGTAGAAACCATAAGAGCATGGATGTCCTGTTGATATTTTCCATTCCCAGGAAGGTATTTTCTGTTTTCAGGAAGGTATTTTCCTTTCCCAGGAAAAACAAGGACAGAAAGTATCAGAAGGTCTCCTTGAAATAGTTAACTCTTTTTCCCCTATTTCTGTACCCTGACCCAATTCTAGAATCCCAAGTCCTGCTTGCCCTCATACAGTCTCAGAACAGAAATTCCCACTAACCTGCACCCTCACAGGAAAGAATCAAGCTACCAAACTGTAACAGGCGCTTTGGAGCAAGCTACACTCTCTGTCTCCTATGCCGTCAGGGCTGTCTAAGGACTTTAACTGCAAATTCACCTGAACGCTCCCTAAATCCACCCCTGCAAATGCAAAGTAAGCTTGCCTACATTTGCTGCAAGTGAGAACAGAGCCTGCTGTCCTCCTTGGGACTTCCATTGCTTCAGCTGATTTTGCATCATCCTGAATCCTGGGGGAATTTCCATCCTGGCCACTTTTATTTTTCCCCTGGTTAGATTAAGTATTAAACATCTTCCTTCACCAAGCAGGCATTGAGGACCTGAATCATAATGGGCATTTCTGAGATTCCATAATGCAGCAGGGATTTGGCATGGACAGGCCACCTGAGAGGAGTGTCTGAGGCTGTGCAGATAACAGGGATGTAAAGAGAAGGGCTGGGCTGTTCAGTGGGTGCAACACTCCAGGTCTGAAGGGAGGGAAGCACCCACCTCCCAGTTCACTGGGAGAGTCCTTCTCCCAAAAGGAGTGAGAATGTCCTCTACCCAACGGCTCCTGTACAGACATTACCAGTCACAGGACACAGGGGTGGTTTGGGGCTGTAGCTTTTAAACTGGATCTGGAGGCTTCAACGAAGGCTCCATCTCATGGGTGGAAAAAATCAAAGGACTTTAATGGCTTTCTGATGAGAGCTACTGTCTTCTTCTCATTTCCCTTGGATGGAGCTACATTGGGGCTTGATTGATCCTACCACTGACCTGGAATATCCCAAGGGTGAAGAGCCAACATTTCCTTAGAAAAATATCTTGATCTATTTTTCTTGGCCTGCCCAGAAGGGGAAAAAACAGGGCTTTACACACTGGAAGCCCTAAGAAGAGTCAGCAAACGTATGTGCAATGTGTTCATTTGATTTGTGTCAGTATGGAACAATGCTAGGGCCGCATGATGAAATATAACCTTCTATTTAAGAAAAACAGAGTGATTACTGTACATAGTTATTGTATCATGAAAAGGAAGGGTCCAGCAATTTGTGTAAGTAGAGGGTTTGAAGGGCGAACATTGAGACTCGGGTCTGGGAGATAAGAGGACCAAGGAGTTTTTTAGGAAACTGCTGACTTTTGTATGGGACGCTGCCCAAGCCTTTAATATCCAGCAAAGAGATCCAACAAATATGGAGAAAGGGGGAGTTGAAGGATGACCTAAGGACAAAGCCTGGGAGGAAGACTACGAGCCTTCAGCACAAGAGACCCCCAGAGAGACCACCAGAGACTGATACGCATGCATCCGGAGAGGGTTCAGATTCCGGGAACTAATTATAATAACCCTGCCTTTTCTAGGAATAGTGATGAATATGTATTAGCCTAGGAGCATAAAAATCAGCCACCTGATGTAATAGGTGTGTGTCTTGGTGGAGCAGAGACTCCCGGCGCACCCAGCGCTGTTTGCTTGCCTCTATTCGCTTAATAAATCACAAACTTTGATTAGAATCCTATTTGGGACTCAGTCATTTATCACAATTGGAGGCTCGTCCGGGATGGTCTTGATTCCTGAATGCTGACTTGATCTAGGAGGGCGCCCCACCATTTGGTGGCTCCTGTTCGAGTCAGGTCGGGACTAACACCATCCTGAACCTGAATAAAGGCAAGCAAAGAATTTGATTTTTTATGAGCTCCCTTGCTGGTTGCAGCATTGTATTTTACCCATAATTCTGTGCGCGAAGATCCGAACGAAGACGACGGAGTCGTAAGTATTTAAGGCGTATACCATTCAGTTGGGTGGGATTCGGTTGCCTGTGTGTGTAAGAGTGTGACTGAGACGGAACTTAGTTCCGAAGCGAGTGTGGAGGTCTTCTAACCGCGGTTCCAACCTCCCGCGAGGGACTTGGCCGGTGAAGGACCGAAGCGATTCCTATAGGATTCGTGGGTGGGTGATAGGTCCTAAACCCCCTGCACGACACTCTTACTAGGTAACCAAGGGCTGTAGGAATTGCCACAGTAAAATTCCTAGATGGGTCAGACAAAATTGAAGACCCGGGACCAGAGAAAAGGGAGCAAATTAAAAATGGTTCAGTACTATATGATAGAATAGCCAAATCAGGATATGCAATAATTAATAAGGACCTAGAACCTGTGGAATCAAGACCTTTGAGTCCATCATGGTCAGCTCAGACTTGTGAGCTGTATGCTCTATGTAGGGCCCTGGAACTATTAAAGGGGAAAAAGTGGGGCTATATTTACAGCAGGTTGAACTGAATGAACTCCCCATGCCTGAATCACCACCAGAAAGCAGTGTTGTACAACAAAAACTGGAAGTTTCTCCAAAGATGTTGCCATTAAATTAGTAATATACTTTTTTAAAAATAAAAAATAAAAAAAAAGTACTCATCTCTTGCCATGAAATATTGTTACTATTAAACTTTATGTTCTAGTTTGGAGACAAAAACAAATATAGTTAAGGCATGAGCATGTGACTTTCTCTTTCCTTATGGTGGTGAGCTTTAATTCTATTCATGCTAAGTCTCAATGAGACATACTAGCATCCATGTGGACCCATTCATTTTAATGTTGTAAATTCGTGGGTCAGATGATTCAAAGCCTTAATGCAAATGTACTCAAGTAGGGGAAAGGTGAATTGGTATCATTTATTTTTAAAAGTCATATGGTGGATTTCTTTGTTTGTTTTTTAAGTTTGTACTAATATAAAAATCACATGAGCACGCTTGCTGAACAGTGAAAGTTATTTTTATGTAAGTGCATTTACTCTTTCTATTTTTGAACAAACAGAAGTATCAAATACTTGTTTAAATATTAAGTGGGTGTTTTGAGCCTGCAAATTTAATATTGGCTCTAAAACTCTGCTTTCATAAGTACCATTTATTATACCACTATATTTCTGATGTTTGCATAATCATAAAAGGACCTCAAAACTTGAATACACAGACTGAAATATAAGCTGATAGCCTTGAATATGTCAGTGTGCTATATAGTGGCCTTTGAGGACTGTCATGATAACCCTTTTACATTACAAAGCTAATGTTTTAGTCCTCAATTTTCAGGACCCTTTAGTACAGAAGAAAGCTTTATACAATTACTGATGTGAATTTCTCTAAAAATGTATATTTTTGTGTCCAGTTGTATTATTTAAGTCTTCCTTTGTATAAAATTATGTGTTCTTCTGTTGAGTTTTAACCCGGCTGGCAGCTAAACACCACACAGTTGTTCGCTCACACTCCCCCCCCCCGGGATGGGGGAGAGAAACGAGAAAAACTGAGGCCTGTGGGTTGAGATAGAGACAGTTTATTAGGGACAGAAAATAAAATAATAATAATAATGTGATAAATGATTAAGTCCCAAATAGGATTTTAATCAAAGTTTGTGATTTATTAAGCGAATAGAGGCAAGCAAACAGCACTGGGTGCGCCGGGAGTCTCTGCTCCACCAAGACACACACCTATTACATCAGGTGGCTGATTGTTATGTTACTAAACTAATACATATTTATCACTATTCCTAGAAAAGGCAGGGTTATTATAATTAGTTTCCGGAATCTGAACCCTCTCCGGGCACATGCGTATCAGTCTCTGGTGGTCTCTCTGGGGGTCTCTTGTGCTGAAGGCTCGTAGTCTTCCTCCCAGGTTTTGTCTTTTGGTCATCCTTCAACTCTCCCTTTCTCCTTATTTGGTGGATCTCTTTGCCAGACATCAGAGGCTTGGGCAGTGTCCCATGCAGAAGTCAGCAGTTTCCTAAAAAACCTTCTTGGTCCTCTTATCTCCCAGACTAGAGTCTCAATGTTTGCCCTTCAAACCCTCTATTTACACGAATTGCTGGACCCTTCTTTTGCATGATACAAGAACTATGTACATTAATCACTCTGTTTTTCTTAGATAGAAAGTTACATTTCATCATGCAGCCCTAGCATTGTTCCATACTGACACAAATCAAATGAACACATTTCACAATCCCCCATTTCCTTTTTTCAAGTATTGATTCGTGTTCTTTCTTCGACCTTTGCTAGTCACAACTGGATATCATCTGTTGGTTCTTGGGGAGGAGTCCATTTCTTAAGCATCATTATTGACATATCACCTTTCTTCTCTATTGAAGTCATTACAAATTGGGAACTATTTATTATTCGGCGTATTAATAATGTAAAGCAGGGTATCATACAAGGTATAAACAATAACATCATTATACTACATGAAAATAAAAATAACATTCTCTTAACCCATGGTCCACCGGGCAGCCATGAAAACAAATCCCAATCCATACCCCTCCAAGTTTGTACTGGGACGTGGGCTAATTTTCTGATTTCTTTTGTTATCTGTTTAACCACTTTTCCATTATCATCAATTAGTAAGCAACAATTAGAATCGTTCAGTTTTCCACACACACCTCCTTCTTCTGCTAGTAAATAGTCTAAAACCATTCTATGTTGAAAAATGGCATTTCTCATCCGGGTGGATTGATCAGCTAAAAGATCCAAAGCTGTCGCTGTTTGATTGGTTATAATTTCGAGGACAGCTTGCAATCTAATTATGCGATTCAAATTATAAATAGGTTCCCGGGCTCCCGATACTACCTCGTTCGGGTTCCAGGTAGCTGGTCCGTAATACTGTATGATTCTTTCAGGAGGCCATTCATTTTTTCCCCATTTTTGAGCACTACCCCCTGCTAAGGAAACATCAGTGGATCATTCTATTCTATTCAGATCATCATATAATCTTATTCCTAGATTGTTCCCTTGTATTTGTGACAATAAAAAGAACAAGGGTCTTATGTACCCCACATAGCATATTCCCGACCAGTTTTCGGGTAGTCTCTTGTAGGCGTGTTTGCCACACACCCAATAATGTCCCTTTAGGGCCCACGTCCCGTTTGGAAAAGGGCCATCCCATCCTTCTTTATTCCTTGGAGCGTGAAAGTACAGAGTATCTTTGTTACCGAGTGGTCCTGTTACAATGTCTTTTCCATATGTACACCTCCAAGCCCCTGCATCGGATTTCCACTCACAATTACAATCAAGTCCGTTTTGGCAACCTGTCATATTATGAGCTGACCAGAAATATTTAAAGAACACTCGCCCCCCATTTTCATTTTGCCATTTCCAGCGGTAGACCCTTATCACATGTTGTTCTTTAGTGGTGTTATCCCGCTGACAGCTCAAGATCTGACTGTCAAATTGTCTCGTCACTTGTGCTCTTGCCACGGCTTCACATCCAGGTCCAAAAAATTCCTTATATGAACATTTCAGCCAAGTCCCATTTCTCAGCTGGACATGTGTGGCATTCCATTTCCCACTGTGTGCTGTGCAGTTTATAGGTTTACATTCAGAATCAGTACAATCATATCCAGGGGACAGAGTCCAATTGCAAATGCTTTTTCCCACTGCTACTGTTCCTGTTCTGTTTAAACAGTATATACCCCGATCTGACGAGTGCAATTGCCACGGGCCTTCTTCCTCTTTCCAAAATTGTGTCCCATTATGAACTTCACTCAAATTACTAACCCACCACTTAGGTTCGACCGGGCCAGCTACCCAGGGCCAACTTCCAGCTCCCCCCGGTCCTCCACAAACCCAGCAGTTACTAAGGCTAAAGGCCTTAGCCACTTCCTCCCCCAGAGTGAGAAAGTTATTCCTCCATTCTTGCTCATGGCTCAATTGCCCCTGTAATAACAATATTAAGAAGTATAACATTTCTTATCCTTTGTTCCGTCCAGTCTTGAGAGTGTAGGAAATCAAGAGGCTGGGCCCGCTTCCAGGATCGATTTGGGATTTGCTACCATTCAGCTTTTCGGGGTGATCCGGCTCCTGGAAAACTAATCACAACTTTATATGAATTTAAAAAGGTTCGTATGTTATTTTTCTTGGGACAACCTAACCTTAGTGCGGGAGAAGTCCGGTCGAGGCCCTCTCACTCAGCAGTCTATACCCATAGGGGTTGCCTCCCTCGGTAGACCATATACACCGCAGTGGAGAGTCCTACCCCGGTCTTGCCTTCTCCCTTTTCTCTCTCCAGGTTTGTCCCCTTTATCTGGTGCCCTTAATTCACGCAGAGTTTCATTGCCAGAATATTAGTTCCAGTTCCCCAGGAGTGGATTTAACCCTTCAAGCTTCGGTAGTTATTGGCCCCTTTACTCTGGATGCGTGGGTCCAACCCCTTTCTGCTGTTCTCACAGCTGTTTCTGTAGTAAGTAAAACAAGAAAGGGCCCTTCCCATATAGGAGATAGGCTTTTTCCTTTCCACGTTTTTATTAGAACCCTATTTCCCGGTTTTAACTGGTGAATTGCAAATCCTAAAGGTGGTGTCTGAGCCATCATCCCAATTTCTCTTAGTTCTTTTAATCTCTTTCCGATGGTGATTACATACTTCTGGATATTACGATCCTCAACTACATTATTCCCTAGAGGCATCCCTTGAAAATAAGGCATGCCATATAACATTTCATATGGTGATAATCCAGTCTCAGTGTGTGGTTTAGTTCTAATGTTTAAAAGTGCCAATGGTAAGCATTTTGTCCAGGGCATTTGTGTCTCGATCATTAACTTAGCCAATTGTTGTTTTATTGTTTGATTCATTCTTTCTACTTTTCCTGAGCTTTGTGGGTGCCACGGAGTTTGGCATTCCCACTGAATACCTAATGATTGACATAACAATTTTATTATTTTAGAAGTGAAGTGTGTGCCCTGATCAGAATCAATATACTGGATTATCCCATATCTAGGTATTAAGTGTTCTAATAAAATTTTTACCACCGTTTGTGCTGTAGCTCATGCTACAGGATAAGCTTCAACCCGTTGTGTTAAATGATCCACTATTACCAATAGATATTTTATCCTCCCTACCTTGGGCAATTCAGTGAAATCAACTTGTACTTTTTCAAAAGGTCTGTAAGCTGTCTTTCTCCCCCCTGTGGCTGCTTGTCAAAACACTTTTTTATTTATCTTCTGACAAGTTAAACAACCTTGTGTAATTTGCTTTGCTATTTCATATATCCCAATGCAACCGAATTGTTTAAGGAAATGATCGCTAATGCTTTTGTACCCCAATGGGTGTGTGCATGTAATCGTCCTAATATTTGTCTTGTGTAGGCTTTTGGCAATATCTCTCGTCCGTCAGGCAGTGTCCATTTTCCTTGTTCTAACTTAGCCCCTATTCTCTCCAATTTTATTTGTTCCTCAGGGGTGAACTTTTTTTCCCCTTCTTCTCGTTTTTCTTCCTCCTGTATTACATTAATTTTAACAACCTGAGTCCTCAAGGCCGCTTTCTGGGCTTCTTTCTTTGCTAAATTATTTCCCCTGATTCAATAATCTAATCCCTTTTGGTGTCCTTTCACATGTACTACTGCTATCTCCTTCGGTTCTCTTAATGCCCTTAAAATTTTCACTATTAATTCTTGATGTATGAGATTCCTCCCTTGAGTGTTAATTAAACCTCTTTCTTCCCAAATTTTTCCAAAAGTGTGGACCACCCCATATGCATATTTTGAATCTGTAAATATAGTCCCACTTTTTCCCTTTAATAGTTCCAGGGCCCTACATAAGGCATACAGCTCACAAGCCTGAGCCGACCATGATGGACTCAAAGGCCCTGATTCCACAGGTTCTAGGGCCTTATTAATTATTGCATATCCTGATTTTCTTTTCCCTTCCACTACTCGGGAGGAACCATCTACAAACAGTGCTTCCCCTTTTCGCAACTCAGTATCCCTTAAATCTGGCCTCACCTTAGTCTGGGTCTCAATTACCTCTTAGCAGTTATGTTGTAATTTTTCAGATGGCTCTCCAAACAGAAACTGTGCTGGACTCTGAGCAGAGGTTACTCTCAGTTCTAAGTCAGGGGAATCAATTAATATTGCCTCATACTTTAGGATTCGGCTATCCGTTAACCATTTTTCTGCTTTCTGTTGTAAAACACTTCTGACATTGTGTGGAGTATACACCTTTAGAGGGGCACTAAAGGTAATCTTCCTAACTTCCTCTATTAATAATGCTGTAGCAACTAAAGCTTGGAGACAAGCAGGCCAGCCTCTGCTTACTGGATCAAGTAACTTAGAACAATACCCTACAGGTTTCTTAATCCCTGCCCAATCTTGAGTAAGAACTCCATATGCTGTCTGATTTGATGTATTCACAAAAAGATAGAAAGGTTTTTCCAGATCTGGGAGGCTTAATACAGGTGCTTGTATTAATGCCATTTTTATTTCCTCAAATTTTTGATCATCTTCTGTGAACCACTTAAGTCGGTCATTAGTTAATTTTTCATATAGAAATTTGACCTTCTCACTATAGTTCTCGAGCCATGGTCTACAATATCC